>VDFB02280046.1:0-51203 GCA_007258455.2 Sequoia sempervirens | reverse complement strand
TGTCCTTTGCTAGCAGGACTATGAGGTGGTAAATTATTAGAAGGGACAGATGGGGAGGGAACTGAGAAGTGGGGAATTACCTTTCTTGTTGTGTCCAATCTTTATCATCGCTTGAATAGTTGAGGTTGTCTTCTGATTCAACTAAAGTGTTTAGACTATATGCTTTGTTCATACCAACATTGGTCCTCCTTTTCATCCTTGCTTCTTTTAGTTTAGAACTGCACATTGTTCAATATTGTCAAATTCATTCTCTCGACAATAGGACAAGGAAAATTTGCAATCGTCAAGAATCAAGAGAAGTTGTGGGAAAGTGGTGTGCAATTAAGAATAGGATGGGAAATATCATCAAGGCTCCATTTTCCCATTGCAACTAGGTACTTATCAATGTTTATTGCTTCAATCTAAGCATGTTCGATACTAGAAACTCTCTTTTTAGTATGAATTGGACGTCAAGATCAAGAGCAGAAGTGAATACATGGAATTGAATTGTTTTTCTCGGTTTTTCTAGTGTAGGGATCTTCCGAAGAGATTGATTGGATTGATAAAAAAAATCCCTCATAGGCCCATTCCTTCCCTTTACAATTTTGAAAAAAATTCTTAGTAAAGCAGCAACATCGATAGCACTCTAGAAGTGTTGCAAAAATATTTGAGTAAAACATCCCAGCTAGTTATATATCCCTTCTCTAATCCTCTAAACCATTTGGCTTCCTTTTTAGTTAGACTATCAACAAACAACCTGAAAAAAATGTCCTCCTCTTGAACTCCCAAAATTCCACTTACTGTGATCATAGCCAAAACATGTTCCTCTAGATCTTGAGTGTCACTACCAGAGAATTTGGGGAGTCTTTTCCTCAAGCCACGTGGCAAGTCATTGCATTGTGATAGGGTGAAAGTTCCAACATGGTTACCCCATGAAATAGAAGCCATTTATATTTAGTCACCAAATCCTGTCACAGTAAAGAAAGGGGAACCCTAAGCTGCTGCCTAGGTGGTAGTGGAGTTGGAGGGTGATTCAATGGTTGATTAGGACATTAATTCAGATGTTGATTTGGAGGTTTATTTAGGTGTGGATTAGGATGGTGGGGTGGTTCATCATAGTGATCAAATATCAACCTTGGGGATGCTCAACCACTGGTACAGGTGGACATCTAGCACATTCCTCCTCTTCCTCCAAGATGAAATTAACTCACATATAATCTATTGTGTTCCTTCCATACCTCCAAGCAAGCGTATTTAATTGTGATATGAGATCCTCTTTCTCCACCTGTATCCAATCCAAGTTAAGTTGAAGTATGGGAAACAAATCATTATGGGGAAGTACCATCTTGCTACATGACACGATGTCAATTTCTCAAGAATAACAATCTTCCCCAACAGAGTCGCCAAAAATTTGTTAGCGAATGAATTGGCCTATGATAAATATGTCTAAAGATAATAACTCTCTTTCCCATGGTACACTAGGGCCAAGTCACTAAAAGCTCTAGAAATGTCACAATTTCATTTTTGACTTTCCTCTTAATTGAGAGGTATAGCTCCCTTGTATGATTTAATGAATAATAAATGTGCTTTTAACCAGAAAGTAGTAATGGTGAAAAACATTAGCCCATAAAAATGTTTCTAACACAAAGTAAATTAGAGGATCATTAATCAAATAGCACACAAACTGGAATGAATAACGATGCATGTGAATAAAGAGAGCTTTCATAATTGTAATAAATTAAATAAATGTAGTTGAATAGATTTCACACAGAAAATATATTCTAATCACACACATGACTCACAAGTTAGTACGATCAACATTACATTCAACTCACAACTCACAGATTACGAATTATTGCAATCAGAAATAAAATGAACGTAGAACGGAATGAAATGCTCCTCCCTTGACTACAACAGAGTGTACCCTTCAGGAATTAGACCCTCATTGAATTGTTTCCACCTAGATAAAGGGGTCTTCTTCCACTCTTCGACAGTTACCAATTAGTTGTAGTAACGCTTTCTTGCCACTTATCCATTCATCTTGAAAACTGACAACTAGGAAATAATAAATAACCAAAATGATTACATTGCTAATGATAAGACTTCTAGCGATTTCTAAGTATTTCTTGATTTAACTCCTGATCAATTCTTGAGTGGTTTGCATATCTCACAAATAAAGCATTAAATAATTTTTGTAGAGGTGAAATGGAAACACACATGCAAGTTGTCTAGCTAGAAGATCAATTGGGAATATAACTTAAATTCCAGTTATATCAACCATTAATTATGACTGTATTACCATCCTATCACCATGATCATCTTCAACTCAAATGTCTCACTAGCCTTTTATAAATTCAAAAGGTACCACCACACTTCACCAACCTAAAGTTTCAAACATGACGAGTGCTCAAAGTGATGAAGTGCCCATGAATGATTTCATTGTCATTGAAGAGATTGAATACAACCCCTTCTTCAAGTGTTTATTTGACTAGTTGAAAGAGGTATTCATTGTCTAGAGAGAAGTTGAAGAGGAGGTGCTATGTAGCATACTGGGAGAGGTGTTTCTAAACTAGGTGCATGTGCGCAATGCTACGCTTTTGGAGCATTTTGTATAGATTTTTATTCACACCTCTGGGCATTGTGAATGGGGAATGAGAGCAGTGGAGTGCCTGGTTCAACTTGAGTTTCTCCACCGAGTCAATTTAGCCATTACTAGCCTTAGCAACTACCCAAAAAGTGAACTAGTGGGTGATGCTATCTATATTGCAACCATGACCCAAAATGAAGCCACTGAAGAAGTGGTGACCCTTCTCCGCACAAGGATGGTGAGGAACAACATGGGGCTATTTGCCCAATTTTTGTAGTCTTATGAGAACCTACTATCACCTGCCTAGATAGAGCACCTCCAGGTGGTGGTGGAAGCAATCTATGTGCTGATGAGAACCTTTATGCCTGAACAAATCATCATTTTGATACTATTTAGTTCCTTTTTGTAATCGATAGTGAGTTTTGTATTTCCATCAGCATATATATATATAATAAAATATATCTTTTGTATGTTTAGTGTCACCTCTCTTTTTTATGAGATATTTTTTCTTTGATTTTGGTTCAATTTTTTGTATCTAAATGGCATCTACTTATTTAATTTTGCACAAATGGCTTGTCATTTAACTAGAATGCACCTTAATAAAATAAATTGCATAGTGGTTTCTTTAATTTCTTTTGAAAATGCACTTAGGTGGTGACATGGGAAGTTCACAAAACTGGACAACTCACCACCCATGGTTAATGAAACCACTCAAACTCCCACTCAGGCTTGAAATACTTTGAAATTTGTCATCAATGGTCTTTACGATGAGTTCATGAACCTTGAGTAAAGACCGTGAACCTCTCATATCAAAGACTTAGATTATTGGGGAAGTTACACTAGTGCCTTAAAACACCACCCTTGAGAAAATAGAGAAGTAAATGATGAAGGGCGGTAAGATGGGAAGTTAGACGAACTAGAGAAAACATCGTCCAAGTTAGTGATACTTAACAAAACACCACCCCACTTAAGACTTAACCAAATCTTGACATAGGGGTGCCAATTTTTAAGCGAGAAAATCAAAATCCAGGTAACAGTGGCTCTGACTAGGGACAAGGAATGAAAAGGATGTAGTGAGGAACTAGAAGCACTATGACCAGTTCTAACCATTGGGCAACAGAGTCGAGCAAAGAAGAGGGACAAACAAAAACCAAAACCAAAAACTAAGAAAACACAACCAAAAATGACACACCCAAAAAAAATATGTACAAGGCAAGTCGACACCTACCAAGGAGAGAGAGGAAAGGATAATTCACACAAAATTGTTAAAAAGTTGTGAGAAGAATGATCCAGACTTGAAAAATCCTATTAGTGCATGCACCTTCTGAAGCAAGGAAAAAAATTGAGTAGCTTGAACATGAGCCAGTAATGATAAAGAATACCAATCTCAATACTCCCAAATACCCATCTCTCATCATAAACCTCCTCCTGATGCAAATAGACCCACATTGAAGTGCCTAGAAAATTTTGACTATTTCCTAAGACTTCATCATTGGAATAGTCTCCCACTCTTAAGGAAATTTTGAAATTTCCATATCCCCTGCCACGATAGAGCTTACTATTTTGTAGGAAACCACCTTATCATCATGGCCACATTGTGACTCAAAGGTGTTTTGACCCTTCACCACTACAATATCATTCCCTTCACTACCAACCAAAAAATGAACAACCCCCTTTGTTGATGACTCTGACAAATCAAGCCTTGTCCCTTCAAACATAAGATTTTCATGAATTTCAAATTCCTCAAACATGAAGAGTGGGTTTGAATTGATGGACCATCTTAACCCACCTTGTCATATTTTTTTGGAGGATCCTCATCATTCCCCTCAATTGCACATGCAACTCTATCAATAGTATCCTCAAAGGTGAAGGCCTCATATTTAGGAATAGAAAGATAATCTAACACTTGGTCTTCACTAGCAGGGCTATGAGGAGGTAAATTATTAGCAGGGATAGATGGGGGAGTAAACTGAGAAGTGGGGACATACCTTTCTTGTGGTGTCCAATCTTCATCATTGCTTAACAAGCTGAGGTTGTATTATGATTCAATTGAAGTGTTTAGACTATATGCTTGGTCATACCAACAATGTTCCTCCTTTTCATCCTTGATTCTTTCAAGTAAGAATTGCACATCGTTCCATATTGTCAAATTCATTCTCTCAGTAGTAGGATGAGGAAAATTTGCAATCGTTGGGAATCCAGAGAAATTGTGGGTGGGTGGTGGGCGATTAACAATAAGTTGGGCAATATTGTCAAGGCTCCATTTTCCCACTTCAACTAGGTCATTCTCAATGTTTATTTCTTTAATCTAGGCATGTTCTATCCCATAAATTTTCTCTTTTTAGTATGAATTGGACGTCAAGATCAAGAGAATAAGTGAAACATGGAATTGAATTATTTTTCTTGATTATTCTAGTGTAGGGAATAGCCGAAGAGATTGTCGATTGAACCAATAAACAAAATACCTCATAGGCTCATGCCTTTCATTTACAATTTTAAAAAAAAATGAGTAAAGTAGCAACATCGATAGGACTTTGGCAGCATTGCAAAAAAAATTTTTGTAAAAAATCCCAACTAGTTGTACATCCCTTCTCTAATCCGCTGAACCATTTAGTTGCCTTTTCAATTAGACTATCAACACACAACCTAACAAAAACATCCTCATCTTGAACTCCCAAAATTCCACTTACTACGGTCATAGCTAAAACATGTTCCTTCAAATCTTGAGTGTCACATGGCAAGTCATTGCATTGTGATAGGGTGAAAGGTCCAACAAGGTCATGTGGCAATTCATTACATTTGGGGAGTCTTTTCTTCATGTCACGTGGTAAGTCATTGGGGAGTCTTTTCTTCGTATCACGTGGCAATTCATTGCATTGTGATAGGGTGAAAGGTCCAACACGGTTACCCCATGGAATGGAACCCATTGATATTCAAAGTTTCCAACTCCTAAGGAATGGGTTCCTTAGAATTTGGGGAGTCTTTTCTTCGTGTCACATGGCAAGTCATTGCATTGTGATAGGGTGAAAGGTCCAACATGGTTACCCCATGGAATGGAACCCATTGATATTCAAAGTTTCCAACTCCTATCAGAGTAAAGAAAGGGGACCCCTAGGCTACTTCCTAGGTGGTAGTTGATCTAGAGGATGATTCAACCATTAATTAGGGTGTTGATTCAGGTGCTAATTTGGAGGTTGATTTGGATGTGGATTAGGATGGTGGGGTGGGTCTTCATAGTACTCAAATCAACCTTGGGGGATGTTCAACCACTGGTACAGGTGGATGTCTGGCACATTCTTCCTCTTCCTCCAAATTGAAATTAACTCGCATATAATCTATTGTTCCTTATATACCTCCAAGCGAGCGTATTTAATTGTGATATGATATCCTCTTGCTCTGCCTACATCCAATCCAAGTCAGCTTGAAGTATGAGAAACATGCCATTATGGGGAAGTACCATCTTGTTGCATGGCATGATGGAAATTTATTAGGAATAACAATCTTCGCCAACAGAGTCGCCAAAAATCTATTAGCGAATGAATTGGCCTATGATAAATATATCTAAAAATAATAACTCTCTTGCTTGTGGTGCACTGGGGCCAAGTTGCTAATAGATTTGGAAATGTCCCAATTACATTTGTGACTTTCCTCTGAATTTAGAGGTACAACTCCCTTGTATGATTTAATGAATAATTATGTGCTTTTAACTAGAAAGCAATAAAGGTGACAAGCATTAGCCCATAAAAATGATACTAATGTGAAGTAAATTAGAGGATCATTAATTAGCTAGTACAAAGACTAGAATGACTACCAACAAATGCAAATAAAGAGAGCTTTCATAATTGCAATAAATGAACTAAATGCAGTTGAATAGATTTCACAAAGAAAATATATTCTAATTACACACAACTCACAGGTTAGTATGATCAACATTACATTCAACTCACAACTCATAGGTCAGTATGATCAACATTACATTCAACTCACAACTCACAGATTATGAATTATTGCAATCAGAAAATAAAATGGACTTAAAACAGAATGAAATGTTCCTCCCTTGACTACAACATAGTGTACCCTTTAGGAATCAAACCCTCACTAAATCATTTTCCACTCAGATATAGGGGTCTTCTTCCTCTCTTCGATGGTTACCAATCAGTTGTAGTAATGCTTTCTTTTCACTTAATCATTAATCTTGAAAATTGAAAGCCGAGAAATAATAAATAACAAGAATGATTACATTGTTAATGATAAGACTTCAAGTGATTTCTGAGCATTTCTTGATTTAATTCCTACCCTAGGATCATCAATTCTTGAGTGATTTTCATATCTCACAAATTAAGCATCAAATAACTATCACAGAGGTGCAATGAAAACGCACGTGCAAGTTGTCCAACCGGAAGATCAATTGGGAATATGACTTAAATTCCATTCATATCAACCATTAATTTTGACCACATTACCATCATATCACCTTGATCATCTTCAACTCAAATGTCTTGCTAGCCTTCTATAAATTCAATAGGTACCACCACACTTTTCCAACCTGAAGTGTCAAACATGGAGAGTGCTCAAAGTGACATAGTGTCCATGAATGAATTCATTATCATTGAAGAGATTGAATGCAACCCTTCTTCAAGAATTTGTTTGACCAATTGAAAGAAGTCTTCATTGTCTAGAGTGAATTTGAAGAGGAGGTTCTATGTAGCATACTGGGAGAGGTGTTTCTAAACCAGGTACATGTGCACAATGCTACCCTTTTGGAGCATTTTGTATACATTTTTATTCAAACCTCTAGGCATCGTGACTAGGGAATGAGAGAAGTGGAGCAGCTAGTTCGGCTTGAGTTTCTCCACCAAGTCAATGTAGCCATTGTTGGACTCAACAACTACCCATGAAGCAAACTAGTGCGTGATGCTATATGTATTGTGACCATGACCCAAAATGAAGCCATTGAAGAAGCGGTGACCCTTCTCTACGCAGGGATGGTGGGGAACAACATGGAGCTATTTGCCCAATTTTTGCAATCTCGTGAGAACCTACTATCACCCGCCTAGATAGAGTGCCTCCAAGTGGTGGTGGAAGCAATTTGTGTGCTAATGTTTGCCCTTTGTGCCTGAAGAAATCATCGTTTATACTATTTAGCCCCTTTTTGTAATCGATAGTGAATTTTGTATTTCCACTAGCATTATATATAATAAAATATATCAGTTTGTATCTCTAGTGTCACCTCTCTTTTTTATGAGCAATTCTATCTTTTATTTTGGTTCAATTCACTATATTTGAATGGAATCTACTTATTTACTTCTACACAAATGGCTTGTCATTTAATTGGAATACACCTTAATAAAACAAACTGCACTATGGTTTCTTTAATTTCTTTTGAAAATGCACTTGGGTGGTGACATGGAAAGTTCACAAAATTGGACAACTCACCGCACATGGTTAATGAAACCACTCAAACTCCCGCCCACGCTTGAAAGACTTTAAAACTTGTCACTAGTAGTCTTTTCAATGAGTTCATGAACCTTGAGTATAGACCACCAACCTCTTATTAAATCAAAGACTTAGAGTATTTGGGAAGTTACACTAGTGGCTTAAAACAACGCCCTTGAGAAAATGAAAAAGTAAATGGCGAAGGGTGGTAAGATGGGAAGTTAGACGAACTAAAGAAAGTTAACCACCCAAGTTAGTGATAATAAAACACCGCCCAACTTAAGACAACCATATTTTGACATAGGGGTGCCAATTTTTAAGTGAGAGAACTGAAATATAGGTGACAACATGTATGGAAGAAACATACAATGACTCCTATCTGATGTGTCTCTTCTCACATAGTTTGGGAGGCCAAGAAATAAATGGTTATTGCATTTACCTCTAGGAATTCAAACTTTCCAAGATATAATAGGTCAATTTTTGGATGATTTCTCCTATAACCTTGATATGGACGTAAATTTGGAGGAACTACACACCCTAAAATAGAAAAAGGGTAAATATTTTGCAAACTTCTTGCAACAATGGAGGCATAGAGCTAGTAAATGCAAATGGACAATTCCTAAAAAGAAATAGATAGATATCACTATTTCCAACATGCAAACAAATATATCCTTCTAACTAAAAATGCAATGTGTCTCATCATACGAAGAACTCATCCCTAGGGGTTTTAACATTGAAAGAGACCTCATCACACAAGTAGCAACACAAGCATGCAAAGATAACCATCCATCATCTAGTTCCAATGACAAACCCCGCATATGGGAAAAAAATAAGAACATTACTAATGATGGCACAGTTGACACGAAAGTGGTTCTCAATACTCCAAAACAAACAAACACCCAACAAATGAATCCACAATAAAACACATAACAACCAAACATGCAATTGCAAAACAATCAACAATCAATCAACGCTACCAACACTCAAAGAGGAACACCCCCTCGAAACAATTACCCTCAATGATGCAAGTACACACCTTTGGGAAACCTATTGAGGTGGTAATGCAAAAACTAGTGCAATATAATCTAATCACAATCCCTAATTATCAAAATTACAAACCTCAAGTCACACCGCCATGGTATAACGAGAAGGATCTTTGTGATTTTCATAAAATTAAGGGACACAAGGCATCAAGTTGCATGAAATTGAAATATGTCATTCAAGATCTTATTGAAAATGGAGATGTGATTGTGGATAAACAAACAAGCATCGAGACCTTAAAATATACAAGACCCCAAGGCCAAACCATAGCAAAGGAAATGGCAATGGAAAAGGGATGGATTAACACAATGTAGGTCATGTTTATAACAATGTTGTAGCATCTTGTGATCATTTTATATCCATCACCACTATCAAAGGGCCTAGTGTAGAGTGTGGAGTCACCACACGTAGAGGAAAGGTCACCATACAAGGAGCACCATCACAACCTAGGGCACCACCCTAAAATTCAAAGTCAAACAATAAAGATTATAGTCTCTTGGATCAATTAAAGAAGACCCCCACTCAAATCTCCATCTTGAAGTTACTGAAAATATCTCTTGCACATAGGGACATCTTAGAGAAGGATTTATCCTTGTCATTTGTACATGATAATCTTGATATCGAACAATTTTAAGGTATGGTCAGAAACATCACTACCCCTTATCTTCTCACCATTTTTTAGCAAGACCTTCCCATGTAACCATCACATAATCATGCATTACATCTTAAGGTTCTCATTCACAAAAACAAATTCAAAAGAGTCTTGGTGGATGGAGGTGTTGGTCTTAATATTTGTACCCTTCAACTAATCAAGAATTTGGGCTATTCCAAAGATGTCATTGAAAAGGAAAAATGTGTTACTATAAGGGAATATGATGATCAAGAATGGGTTTCTGAAGGCACAATCAAAATCCCCATCCAAGTAGGACCCGCAATTGTAAAAACTACTTGCTAAGTGCTTGACCTTGACCTACCATATAATATTCTTCTAGGTCATCCATGGATCCACACCATGCAAGCCGTAGCTCCCACCTACCACCAATGTGTTAATTTTCCCTATGGAGATGGAGAAATCACAATCTATGATGATCCCAAACCATTTTACTATTGCAAAATCCTAGAAGTAGAATACTATAGGATCTTGCAAGTGCCCAAGAATGATGAAGAGCCAACACCCTCTTCATTCATTGACCCATCTTCCCTAGCTTCCATCTCTGAATCAAAATCACCTTTCATGCAAAACATACCCAATATCAAAGTAGTGATCAAAGACAATGGTTGTGGAGACTATAACTTGAAGAGGGATTCTTTTGTAATTGGAGAGTTGCCTCTTTCTCCTAGATCTCATGGCAAGCCACAACCTATTGATAAGGTATCTAAGACAATCAATATAGAATCTACCAGTTTCACGAAGTGGGGAGATTTGAACAAAGAAATCGTTGATGAGGAGAATGTATTAGAACTATTATATCAAGATAATAGACCCAAGCCTGCTCTTCCAATTGATGATGACAATAAAGGATTACAGTTGATGATGGGTTGGGGATACAACAAGAATGACAAGCTAGTCCAAAACAATAACAGTTTTCTAGAACCCCTTGCTCCTAAGAAACAACCTAAGAATCTTGGTCTTGGATGTACCACAAGCAAAGTGACCATTTATGGCATGGGTTCTTATGTTAAGGGAGTCGAATCTTCCTCTTGGCTACCTACATCATGTAACAATACCATCGACGACTTTCCCCTTGATATCATAGAATTATTTGAGGATACATATATATTCATGATAACCACTACATCCTTTGCTTCAAATAGCCAAATCACTTAATTAAAACTAGTCTACCCTCAACTTATAAAATGGGACCAACTAGGACCGCCTATTCTGGATTCATTCAAAAATAATAAAGCTATCTCTGAGTTCATGGGACTTCATGACAACATGCCATGAGGATCACAAAGTAGGTTTTGACATTGAAAGCTTACTACAGGGAAACGATTGAGTCTCTCAATCGTAAAATGGAAAATATGATAATCATGTCTCAATCATTAAGTGAAAACCACATTGTGGAACTTTTTGATCATGAAATTTAGTAAAAATAAAGGATGCATTTGATTGTGAAAACGTATCTAATGCACTGAAGGATGAGGGATTCAATCTTCCCCTTAGTGTGATATATCAAGAAAAGTCAGTAGTACTTGCTGAGAAATCTAATCTAGTAAATGTAGGGACAGATGAGGCACCACATATCACTTTCTATGCAGAATCACTCTTGCATGAAGAACAAAAGAACTTAGCAACATTCCTAAAAGAGAAAAAGGTAAACTTTATGTGGTCCTATGTAGATATGGTGGGCCTTGATCCTAAAGTAGTTGTACACCATCTTGATGTATATCCACATGCTAAACCAATAAGGAAAAAGCTAAGAAAGATGCATCTATAGATAGTGTTGTTGGTAAAACTTGAATTCTAGAAGCTTCTTGGCGTGGGACTTATCAAACCAATAGATTATCTTGAGTGGGTTTCAAACCTGGTGGTAATCTCAAAACCCACTTGGGAATCAAAATATGTACTAACTTTAGAGATTTAAACAAAGCATGTCCAAGGATGATTTTCCTCTTTCGAACATTGACATCATTATAGATTTGAATGCTAGAAATGAGATGCTTTCACTCATGGACAAGCTCTCAAGATACGACTAGATCATGATCACCAAGGAAGATCAACACAAAGCAACATTTACATGTCCATGGGGAACCTATTGCTGCAACATGATGTCATTTGGTTTGAGGAATGTTGGAGCTACCTATTAGAGAGCAATGATATTGATCTTTCATGGCATTATCCACGAGACTTTTAAAGACTATGTGGATGACATTTTAGCCAAGTCAAGAACTAGGAAGGAACATCTAGAGGTATTGGGGTCAATCTTTGACAAACTCGAAGAGTACTGTATACACCTAAAAATGGTCTAGATAATCTAATTAATTAAATACGACTTATTTGATTAATTAACCTTAAATTCATCTACTATTAAATAAATAGAAATATTTATTTATAGTTCATTTTTCCAATTTTTCAATTTTAATTAAATAAACAACTTCAATAGTTTGTGTTATTTAATCATCTAATCATCTTTCTTCTTAATTAAATAAAAAAATTTAAATACTTTGTTGTTTAATTATCATATCTCTTCTATATTAATTTAATAAACAAATTCTATAGTTTGTTTTATTAAATTAATTATTCTCTTTTGTTGATTTGAATAAATCAAAATAATCAAATAAAGGCATAAAGGCAATTTCCTCTATTCACTCACCAATAAAATTAGATATTTTATATCTAATTAATTCAACTAGAATTCACGGGAAAGCTATGGAGACAAATTGGAGACAAATTGGAAATCAAACTTCATCTCCTTCCTCTTATTCTTCCTATCATCTGGCCTTATATTTTCATGGGGAGAAACCATTCCCAGGATCAGCTCAAGGTTCTTCATCTCTCACCATTCAATCCTCCAAATTAAATCTAGGCCTTTGTTGTGTTGCCCCATCACAAATGTGTTGTTGTGAATCTATAAATACAACCTTCTTCTACATGAAATGAATCTAAATCCCAACTTTGTGCAATCTTACCCTACAGGAATAGCAATCAAGCAATCAAGCAATCAAGCATCTTATCAATAGCATTTAATCATTTAGCAATAGCAATCATTTTTAGAATAGCAATCATGGATTTTCATTTAGCTACATCATAGTTTACGGTAGCTTCTCTTATCAGATTTCATGTCAATTTAGATTACAGTAGCTTCATCATATCATTTAACAATCATCATATAGGATTAGATTATTGCATTTAGCAGCATCTCATTCTCTAGATTGGAATTTTCAGTAGATTCTTGCTTTAAACTAGTTTAATCTTTGAATCTTTGATATAATGTCTTATTAAGAAGTGTTGTTAGTTATTTTACTCATTTTACTTATTCCACACTTACATTTTGGCACCCGCCGTGGGGCATATACCCCATGTTTTAACAATATTTCTGAAAAGTGTTTGTACAAGATTCTGGCATGTTTTCTTTTAGCGTGACTAAGGGATTTTGTAGTGCATCTGACAAAAAATTTAGCACTTCTGACTATTTCAGCGCATCTGATGAAAACTTTAGCGCTTCTGACTGTTTTAGCGCATCCAAGAAAAACTATAGCGCTTATAAAGTATGTTTTAGCACATCGACCAGAAGTACCCAATGTGGTTGACTGTCCCATGATCAATCATGTTTCGGCGCTTCTAACAAATTATGTAGCACTTTTGACAAAGTTTGCAATGCTTCCAATAATTTTTGCAGCACATCTGATCAATTAAGTGGCGCTTATGACATCTGTTATAGCGCATTTGTAACTTATTTTTCGGATCCGATGTGATCGCAACCAGTAATTTCATTTTTTACATTTGGACTAAAATGAACCAATCCTAGGGTAGTCATTTGGATTAAAATATATCAATTCTAGGGTAGTCACCATACATTTTCTATTTCAGTTAAAATTGATATCATGTCTTTTGTGAAGCAATATCTTCATGTAGAATAGCAAACTGTCATTTGGGATTTAAAAAATGAACATTTGATTACTGTGATTGTGTGGTGATAGGCTTATGCTCTCCCCTTAACTAGGTGATCAAAATTCCATACTCATCTTTTAATTTCATGCAATTTATGCTTTGTTAAAACCTTTAGAAGGCATGTCGTAGTGGGAAAAAGTACTCACCCTACTGGAACAACTTGAGTGAGAACAACCAAAGCCAGGTTTTCCAACCCACTATAAAATAAAAGTGAATCTAGGGAAACCCACATTTGCCATAATTGTGCAAGATAACCATCCCCAAAATATTTGTTCTAAGGATTGGGAGGTCTCCTGAGGGAGTTTATCATTTTCTACTTCGAACGGAAACCCTATCTATGAACCATAGTGTAGAATCTAGTTGAGTCAGTAACCAAACATTGTAATATTTGCAGTGCAAGGGGAGGGAAGAATTTGCACCCGAGACACTCACCATCTAATTTCCAAGGACCGCTTGCTCAAGGGATCGAGAAATCTAACTTTGAGTACACACCTTGAAAAGACAAAAACACGGGTGCCCTCTAGGGGGTGACACAACAATGTGAGTTGACGCAATTTTAAGATGTTGGTTGTTGAGTATAACAATGACCTTTTTGACCTTAAGAGTGAGTCTGTGTGAAGTGTGTTTTTTGTTAAAAACTAGTGGAAATCAAGAAGGATCATGTTTGATTCTTGAACATACACTTATTGTGTAGATTCTAGGAATTAAAAACAATTGTTCTACAATTGCTTGTTGTGTTTTCAAATCATTAATCCAGATAAAGATCATCCAGAAAAGAAAAGAAAAGAAAAAAGTCTGACAAAATCAAACTGTAAAAAATTATGATTAGGGATTGGAAATCCACAACATTTGTCAAGAAATCTCTTGCAAAAAGAGTCAAAAAACCAAAGAAGAAACTTAGTTACAAGAAATTTTTGAAAAGGAGACACTTTTTATATCAAAGTAGGAAAATCTTGCTTGAACATCAAACTTTTATCCATAGGTATCATGACTTTGCTTGGGGATATACTGATGATTTTTCCTTAGAGACTTTACATTCACAATCTTATTTCCAAAGAAGAGCTCTTTCACAAAAACATAATCATAGTCGACCCATTCGTCATTCTTTCATCCCACAACCAGCAATACAATATTTCAACGGGCCCAATCAATTCTTACAGTAGAGGAAAAACTTGGAAACATTAGGCTTGTCATCCCAAAATTAGAGAGTTACCAGCAAAGATATCATGTCAAAATACCAAAAAACCTATAAAATTACACCAAAAAAATTAGTCTCTTCACGGAGAAAAAAATTAGACAACACTGTGGAGTCCCAAAATAGTGCTTACACTGTCTTTTAGTGCATCCACAGTTCAAATAGCGTATTTGTAGTTTGTTTTAGTGCTTCTGAAAAATTCTCTAGCGCATCTACCGACTATCACCAAAAATTACCAATGTCAGAAATTACTAGTATTTTAGAGCTTCCACGGTCTATTTTAGCGCATCCACGCTGTCTTTTGGCGCATCTACAGTTCAAAGAGTGCATCTGTAGTCTGTTTTAGTGCATTTGACAAATCTTATAATGCTTCTGCAAACTATAACCAAAACTTGTCAATATCAGGAAATTTACCAGTATAATAGCGCATCCATGATGTGTTTTAGCGCATCTACCTTGTTTCACAGTGCTTTTACCATATCTTTTAGCGCATCGGCAATCTATTTTAGCGCTTCTTCCCTCTGTAATAGCGCATCCATAGAAAAAATAAATAGAGAGCTTGTAGAAACATCTGTCAAATGTTGACATCAGAAACTCAAGTTTTTACTAGACGAAAACATTTTCACAGGCCAGACAGTGTCTTAAACCTTAAACAA
The DNA here is from genome assembly GCA_007258455.2 of Sequoia sempervirens. Classification (NCBI taxonomy): domain Eukaryota; kingdom Viridiplantae; phylum Streptophyta; class Pinopsida; order Cupressales; family Cupressaceae; genus Sequoia; species Sequoia sempervirens. The sequence continues at coordinate 35,694 of VDFB02280046.1, read as the reverse complement.
ATAGGATCCTACAAGTCAAAATTCTTTTCAAAGTTAAACCCGGATCTTGCAAACTATAAAGTATCAAATTATCAAACAACACATCTTGGTTATTGAGTTAAGTTTCATCATCATGATTTTATCATCCTACAATCACGAAACGAAACACAATAATCATATTTTTAACTTGGTCTCATCAGTAGAATATATCATTCTATTTGAATTTGTTAAAATCCAATTGACACTCATCCAAACACAGAAGATCAAAGTTTAAGTGAGAAAAAAAAAAACTTGTATGCCAATTTTGAAAGGGCTACAAAGACAGAAACTTAGAGAAAAGAAAATTTAAACACCAAACATCATGGCTAAAGAAAACCCCTTTCACAGATTCCACCAAAATGATCCCAATGAAATAACCCAAGAGGATGTCCAAACTGCACAACAAGATCCAAATTTTCAAAAATTCATGGAGAAAGTCTAATGATGTCAAGTATACAATGATGTCCATATTGGAACTTAAAATCATAATGTCAAGTATACAATGATGTCTGAAATGAAAAGAGATATATCATCAAAAATTGTTGTAATCAGAGTGTACATCACATCTTAAAATACAATAGAAGGTACAATCATGAAACTATGTGTTGCTCACTCCAGATGGTGTAGGCTTCTCAGGACCAGTCCCTCCACCACTAGATGTACCAGGATCTCTCAGGTCTCTCGGGAGAGGTTGTATCACACCTCTACTCATAGTCCTTGAATGGGACTTGCCAGATCGGGACTACACATAGCTCACTCTCTACTCTAAGGGAATGACATCATCGAATTTACCTCTATAGTACTCTACATCTTGACCAATAAAAATAACCTCACATATAATCCGCTATAGTGGTACCATCTACCAATCTCTGCAATCTTTCAGCTGCAACTTGAGCCCCCTTTGTGGTAAATCTAGCAGCATCCCTCTTGGCTATCAATGATGTAATATGTTCCTGAGCCGCAACCAACTGAGCTTGTACTTGTGCATAAGCCTGATCCTGTGCCTACATTTTCTCCTATGTCTATGTCAATAAACCCTGGGCCTAAGTCAACTGACCCTGTAAAGTTTTTACCTATACATGTAGACTCGCTATCTAGGTCTACTATTGTTGCAGACATTTCTCTAAAGGGGCTACCACTATTTGCCTCTTACAAGGCATCATATACTCCTCTAAAGCTAGACCTGACCCACTTGCACCCGATCTACCTGATCCATCTCTACCACTATCATACCCCTCCTCCTCTCCACTACTCTCATCACTACTACCCTCCTCATCACCACTTCTCTCAACCTCCTCCACCACCACCTCCTCCTCACCAATCTCCTCTCTCCTCCATCTATGACGATGCACAACAACAACCTCCTCAGCAGGTAATGGTCACGGCTCATCGGAAATGGTAATACATGGAAATGGATGTAGCACCAGATACACGACATAATCAGTTGTAACCGGTGGCTCAAAAATATCTGGATGGATCTCCTAAACAAGAGGTTGCAAAGCCTAGAACCCCTACACAGCAGCATCATATGACAGCCCAAGCCCCCAATCTGTAGAATCTAATTATCAACGAGCATAATGGGCAACACCCTAAGGAATTCCCTAAAAAATACCATACTAACAGAGCACTCGTCTAAGTAGAAATCTCTCCAAAATCCAATGAGTTTGACCAATTAGAATAAATGACTGATAGAAAAATGGCAACTGAATGTCATCATCGTCCCAATGCTCACAATCTAAATATGGACACCATGTCACAGTCTTCATATCATCCAATACTTTGTGCCAATGATCTAACTTACCTAGTCTAGGCTAAGTAAGTCTACCTGTGTATATATGAACATAAGGTCACTTGGTGGGTCATTGCCTCACCATCACTGGACGCATGACAGAAATATGCTCCCATGCCCATACCTGTAGTAGAGTAACTCTGACTGATAAACTCTGACCTCCAGTGTAAATAGTTGAATGTAAATTATGATACAAATGGGTAAGCATACATATGCCCCAAGAATATCTCGTCTCATGCACAATCATGCTCTCCAACACATGGTCCCAACAAACAAAAATTCCCTTTGACCTGCAATCAGGACAAAGGAACCCTCCAATGAAACCAGCCATTGTAGGAAAAGTGGCATAAGCATCCACCATCTCACATCATGAAATACAATATCCAACAATCTTATCATCCAAAAACACTCTCTGAAGAGCATCAGTCCCACCCTACTCTGATGAATCATAGACAACAATATCACCAACACAGGTATCCAAAGAGTCCACCAGACATCCTCAGGGGTGATTGTCATCTCACCAATAGGTAGGTGGAAAGTATTATGCTCACTATGCCACCTCTCTGCCAGGGCTATCAGGAGACCCCGATTAATCCTAATCTGGGGAATATCTAATAAGGATGACAATCCACAATGTGTAATAACTCTCGTCTCAGGCTATTCTAGTTGTGGTATCAAATCAAAAGTTTGAGGAAATCGCTCTCTAATTTGGAGGTTTGTCAAAGCCTCATATCATCATGAAATATCCAAAGTCAGTGCTTTTTGTCAAATCAACATCAATTATCCTATCAAAATCTAATCAGCTCTTGGTGAGACTTTTGATAAAATCTCGTGAGAAAACATCATCGAACCTCACCTATCATGAGGTCAATCATCAAACATCATTGAACCTCGCCTATCATGAGGTTCATCAATCAAACTATAATTATTCCTTGCCTATCATGAGGTTGAACATCATCTACTTGATCAATATCATCAATCATATCAAGCCAACAGCTGACACGATCGAAATCGACAAAATAAAGGACAAATTTGACAAACTACATCAATCTAACTTGGATGAGCTAAAATAGTGTTTCTATGCGCCATAATATCAGAAGCACCATTAAAACACTTAAAAGCGCTAAATCATCAAAAGCACTATTTCAAGAGGCAAATGCACTAAATCAGGTGGTCAAAGTGCCATTTCAGTGAATGCGCTATTTCAAGAGGTGAAAGCGCTAATCTACAGGGCAAACACGCTAAAATAGTGAAAGTGCTAAAATTCCTATCCTAGGTGCTAAAACATTGAAAGCGCTAAATAAATCTATCTAAGCACCACAAAACTCAACCTAAGCACTAAAACATCAAAAGCACTAAAACAGAGGTTAGAAGCGCTACATCAACCTTCAAAAGCGATAAAAGAAACTCAAAATTTAAAAACCAAAAAAATGCATGAATAACAAGGAGGTTAACGGGTATGTACCAGAGGTTCGTAGGCGGTCAGGAAGTTGCGTCATCATACACGTTCGAACCAGTAAGTGTGGTAAGGGATTGGAATTTTGCTCAATTTGCTCTCTCTCACAAATTTTTCAAAACTCAAATTGCACTAATGAGTTTTAAAATCCCCCTTTTGACCTTTTATTAGGTTATTTAAGATGGGATTTTTGTGGGATTAATTAATTTTCTCAAGGGAGATTAATTCAAATTCATCACAGGGGAAATTTCTACATTCTTTATTAGGAGATAAATTATTTCAACATTGAATCTTCATCGAATCATATCATAGAATGACCGAAAAATCATAAAAATTTGAAAAATCCAAAAAATTCAAAAAAATAAAAAATTCATCAATTTATCTCCTGAGGGGGATATATTCATCATCACCTAAAAATCAATGTCTAGGGCATACTAATTTTTTTGTTGATATTGACAGCAGCAACAAAATTTTCTTTCAAACAATGCATAAACACATCACTTCAAAGAGGGGAAAAATGTATACACCTAAAAATGGTCTGGATAATCTAATTAATTAAATACGGTCTATTTGATTAATTAACCTTAAATTCATCTACTATTAAATAAATAGAAATATTTATTTATAGTTCATTTTTCTAATTCTTCAATTTTAATTAAATGAACAACTTCAATAGTTTGTGTTATTTAATCATCTAATCATGTTTCTTCTTAATTAAATAAACAAGTTTAAATACTCTATTGTTTAATTATCATATCTCTTTTGCTAATTTGAATAAATCAAAATATTCAAATAAAGGCATAAAGGCAATTTCCTCTATTCACTCACCAATAAAATTAGATATTTTATATCTAATTAATTCAACTGGCATTCACGAGAAAGCTGTGGAGACAAATTGGAAATCAATCTTCTTCATCTCCTTCCTCTAATTCTTCCTATCATCTGGCCTGATGTTTTCATGGGGAGAAACCATTCCCATGATCAGCTCAAGGTTCTTCATCTCTCACCATTCAATCCTCCAAATTAAATCCAAGCCTTTGTCATGTTGCCCCGTCACAAATGTGATGCAGTGAATCTATAAATAGAACCTTCTTCTATAGGAAATGGATCTGAATCCCAACTTTGTGCAATCTTACTCTGCGGGAATAGAAATCAAGCAATCAAGCATCTTATCAATAGCATTTAATCATTTAGCAATAGCAATCATTTTTAGAATAGCAATCATGGCTTTTCATTTAGCTACATCATAGTTTACGGTAGCTTCTTTTATTGGATTTCATTTCAATTTAGATTACAGTAGCTTCATCATATCATTTAACAATCATCATATAGGATTAGATTGTTGCATTTAGCAGCATCCCATTCTCTAGATTGGCATTTTAACAGTCACAATGCTTACCAAATCTGAGAGCCCCGTGACTTGATAAATCTTTAGAGATAGGGAACAATATGACGCTTTCAGTAGATTATTGCTTTAAACTAGTTTAATCGTTGAATCTTTGATATAATTTCTTATTAAGAAGTGTTGTTAGTTGTTTTACTCATTTTACTTATTCCACACTTACAAGTACAAGGTGCATTGAATCCAAAAAACTGTTTTTGGCCTAACTGTAGACACTAAAAATATCCCAAATGATATCATACACTTGAATCAAGTATACTAACATCATTTCCTCTTGAAACCCATTCTCTTTTCACTTAATTAATTAAATTCGCCTAGCTAATTAATTAATGGCATCATTTTCACCTAGTAACCTAATTTATGAAATTGGGTTAATTCACCCTCTTTCATGCTAACACTTCATCCTGTTAAATTAAATAAATCAAACTATTTAATTTAAATTCCTAAATCTTCTTAAATATCATTCCACCTTTTCCCCCATTCATTAAATCATTTTATTTAATGAATACCATCTAGTTCTTCTAAATCCCCTAATTTCATAATTAATATTGTTTAATTATCAATTAAATCTAATTCCCCCCACTTGAAAGGGAATATTCCTCCTTTGCACATCCCTCCAAAAGGAATATTATGGAATATTCCTTCCCCTTTTGCACAATTTAATTTAGTTTTAATTAACCAATTATCGTTTTTCCTTACCTATGAGAATATTCTAAAGAATATTCTCTCTCCTCACTCATTTGAAAAAGGGGAATATTCCTTTTTTCTCAACAAACTTACTTGGCTTCTTGAGCAAGTTAACTTGTGACCTCTTGTGCAAGTTAACTTATGACCTCTTAAAAAAGTTGAAAGTGCATTTGTTTGGACAAAGGAGAACCCTTACTTAAATCTCATCTTGCATTCTCACCCATTTATGAGAATCCATGATACATGCCTCCAATTTCTTCCATCCTTGACCATTGATTAACCTTTTTGATCTCAACCTTTCATTTCTCATTTGCTTTCCTATAAATAGGTCACTATTTGGAAACAAATGGATCCATCTTTTAGAGAAAATTTATGTTGTTAAAATGAGTCACACTCACACTCATATTTTGCACACATTTAGTATCTTTTAGTTCATTTTAGTTGCATTAATTAGCTTTAAGCTTCCATTAATGGCTTCCATGATCACCTAATGCATCCATTTAGCTTGTTTAATTAATGAGGGTTTTAATATTTTAGTTTAGAATCCATTTAGAATTAGCTTAGCATTTGTATATCTTAATCATTTAGCATAAAATCATGTTCAATTAGCTTGCATCATGCTCATTTAGATTAAAGTCATGTTTACATACACATCTCACAATCGTTCCATCAGTTTTCTTCAATAAAACTGACTGGGGCAAGCTCATTTATCCATAGGATTGGGAAAGGGTAATTCCACATCAACGTAACACCACTCCCATGACAAGATAAGTTTTGAATGGATTAGGGTAGACATTTAAATGCTTTCATAGTTTAGAATGCTTAGTTTTGATAAATGTTTAGTTTAACTTTCATTTGAATGATCTTGTTGAGATTCAGTGTTAGTGGCTTTGTTATTCTTCGGTTATTCATGGATCAAGCATAATAAAACCATACTAATCCATCGGTCACATTCTAGGGCTAGGAGGGGGGCTTAACCAATCAAATTTAATCAATTTCTATCTACAATTATATTTTTGTTGACTTTTGCAAGAAACAGCAATGCTCAAAAGAATTTCAGCAATGACTTTGTTGGGCATTTCCATATAGCGACACTATCATCATCTGAAAATAGTGATGCCTATTTAATATCCCGATGTTGATTAAACTAAACAGTGACGCTAATAATTTTTAGAGGTATCAAAATTTACAAACGGAGACACTCTTTAAATGGTGATGCTATCATCATCACTGTTTTCTCTATAGAGCGACACTATCATGAATAGTGATGCCCAACTCTGGTAAGAAATTTAAAGATCATTTTTCAACATTTCTTTTAATTTTTTTTCTTTATCAGATTACTAACATGCTTCTAACATTGTTTTGGTTGTTAGACTAATGTGGTTTTGTAGGTTGGACAATACAGCAAAGTGAAGAAGCATTCTCATCTTTGAATCTTATAATTATAACAAGCGTTTGATACTTATGGAGAGATTATAACCCACTTATTATGCTTTTCATTTCATGCTTTAAGACCACACTAATTTTCATTTGGGTTTAAAAAGAATGCTCAACAAGACTAAAATTGAACCCTCATTGTATCATATTATTTTTAGGTTTAAAATTGAACAATGCAACTTAACATTTTGTTTGGTGCATAAAATGAGTTCATCTTAGCTTTAGGGGTTAAAATTAATGAGTGTTTACAATGTTTTGATTTACATCTTTTTTATTGAATGTGTATGCAATTCTCTTGCACCATTCAGCTATCTTGAGAAACATAAACATTCATTAACACTTTGTATAATCACCTACATCTTTCAATTTGGATTAAAAATGAACCCCTTGCTAGTGTAGGTAAAAGGTGTGTGTGTTATCTCTTTTTTCATGAAAACTAGGATGATCGAACTACAAATGTACTTCCTTGCTATTATTTATCTTTATAGCACCTGCCTACCCACTTTGAAAGGAGGGAATGACCCAAGCGGTAATGAGCTAAAGCCAAGCTCTTTCAAGTTGCTATATAAAAATGTGTTTGTGATGAAAGTCATAAACAACAGGTGCGGATGCATCATACCGACAAGTTTCACCCTTAGTATCCTTGTGATACATCAAAATCTCTTCTTAGGAAGAGACTGTGAAGCCTCTTGATTCTTCATAATCTTGAGCTAATCTTGTCACGTGTATGGCCACCTTGAACGAAAGCCTTTATTATGAACCATTTGTTTAGAAGCCAAAAAAACTTATACTTGTTGGTGTAGGAACGGTTGTTCCAAAGCTACCCCACATTTTTACTATTCATTGTTGGAACAAAAAAATCCTTAGGATCTTCAGGATTTTGAGATTTGGTGGTCCCGAGAAGTGTGTGTCATGGAGAGGAGCTAGTGTCGCCAAATCTCTAACTGTTTGCATTGTCTTGGTGTTTGGAGAAATTAAAGTGGGGATTCAACAAGTAGTATCTTTTAAACCTAAGGTTGTAAATTCTTGTGATTCAGTTTAATACTTTGCTTGGTTCCAAAACATTACAAACAAACATTCGTAATCTTCCTCAAAATTTCAAACCCTTTGGTCTAAGTATGGATACCTTTTGAAATAGCCTTGATATTAATGCTTGTCCTAAGGATTTCTATCCTTAGAGATTTCTAAATATCTTGAATTATATCTCAATCCATATTTTCCAAAGTTAACATTAGCAAACTATGGCTTGAACTTCATCCTATTCATGAAATGGACATTGTGAAATTTATGATCTTTTTGACATAGACATCTAGTTTGAAAATATAATCAAGACAAGTGTTTGTGGTAAAAGATAGTCACTTAAGCAAGATAAATTGACAAAAATTGAACCCCACATTACTATTTGAAGATCGATTGCTCATGTTGAACAACCTGATCTTGAAGGTGCTATCATTCAACCAAACTTTGAACTCATTAATGAAGAGCAAACCAATATAATTAGCAGCTTGAGAAGCTTCACTTTTGAAACCAAAGAAACACTAGCCCAGTGGAGAAACACAGCCTACATCATAGACGAAGAAGAAGAACAAGTTGATATTGTAGCTGGAAGGCCCATACTACCACCACCTACGTGGCAATAAATATCCTCTTTTTCATGATCCTAAGTTTCTCTAAATGATCTCACACAAAATTAAAATCCCCAAAAGAAGGTCCACATGTTGTCACTTTAAACTTAGGCATCATAGTCCAAAAGCAATCAAAAGACACCTTTTAGCACTTTACCAAAATAGAAACCAATTGACAGCAAACTTTTATAAACATGCTTCAAAGAACAATCCAAAATTGTATGCATTGTATTGGAGTCAAAACCCTTGTCTTTTTCAGGATCAAGCACTTCTCTAAACCATTGAGTCTTTAGGAGTTGAAAACTTTGGAGGTATCGCATGTTTCTCACTACCTTGGTCTTATTAAACAAAGGTTCACTTTAAGTCAACATTGGGTCAAACACTTCATTCACTCCATCAAATTTCATCCTTCACTTCACCAAACTTTGCAAAAAATTTGAATACACCAATTTTTTTTGACTAAAACATCTATCAAAACTTAGCTACTTTGTATGTGAAATGAATCCTTTTCCATGCATTTAGGTAGGTTAGTTATCACCTTTGAACTAGTTTATCTTGAAGGGCATGATTCTACCCTAAATATTTCTAAGTTCATCAACATCCTTTATCCAAACATCAAAACATCAAACTTAAGTCAAAAGTGTTGTCCCAAAACATTTGTAAAAATCACTCCCCATATCATTCAACTTTTTTTTCATCTCCCATTATCACCATTGCACCAAAAAGACTTAGAGCATCCCTTTTACCTAATTTGAGTCAACTAGAGAGTTCAAACATTACAAATCTCAACACAACTCTCCCATAGGTGACCCAAAATTTATGGTAAAGACAAGATCACAACACAACAGAATCATGGAGAAAACCAAAGTCACATTTACTTCAAGTGATCCAACTCCACTAAAATTTGATCTAAGAAGTCACGTTACCCCATTACAACAACCATCATCACCATCAGGGCCATATGAGATAGAAGACATCATGAACAACCCATTTGGAATTACTAGAGAATAAATAATGGAGCATCAAGCCTTAGAGAGTATAGTTTTCAATTCCCCATCTTGTTTTGCATAATCATTGACATAGGGCTTGACATCATCTACTATTCTAACAACTCCATCACTAGGGCTAAATCAAACATCTACTCCTAGTCTTGCAACTAGTCTTTCTAAGGACTTTGGCCATACTCTTCCATTTGAAATCAACACACTTGTGGGTACCCTTGAAACCAATCCTCCATCACAAACGACCTCTTGGACACCAACCTTTGGCACTCCTTCCATTCTTGAACATCCCAAACAACCATATAAACCACTTACACTTCATTACTCCACAACAACTTCAACATTTCAAGGACAACCCTCTTCATCCATACCTACAAGTAGCACAAGTGTTCCCAACATTATGCAAAGTAGTGTGGACCAAGTGTCACAAGTAGATCCAAAAGGGTAAGGAAATACCCTCATGCAAAATTGGCCTTTAACACCACATGGGACCTCTTCATCCAATCTTCCCATTGATAAATCAAACATGACAGTGGTATAAAACACATCTATCACATCCATCATCAACCCACAACAAAACAATCCCTTGATAAAAAATTATATCAACCAACATAATACTTTGACCACATCTCAAACACAAGGTAATCTCCAAAACATCGATCAAGGGAACCCTTTCAATCAATGGACCCAAGGTCCTAATATTCCCTTAACATCACAAAATATCATAATTTCGTCCTCATCTTTTCTATTTATCCCCCAAGTCATGCAAAATCAAATGGGACCTCAATCTTACATTCCTCCACCTCAATCCACTATCTTACAAGGGATGTTGAACCAAGGGAACTCCCAACCTCTCATTAGCAATCCACTACCCACTCAAAACATCACCACTCAAAACCCATGATAGATGTCCTAACAACCACCTAATCCTACATTACAAGTGCATTCCTTAGCCTTGCAGCAAGCAAAACAATCCTATCAACAAGTCATCCAACAACAAGAAGAAGAAGCATCCCTAGCAGCAACAACAATAGGCAGCCTTAGCAACACAACAAGTAGCACAACAACAATACCAACAACATCAAGCAACCTTAGTAGCATAGCAAGTAGCACAATAACAAAAACAATAACAACAAGAAACCTTAGCAGCACATCAAGCAGCATTAGCACAACAACAACATCAAGCCCATCAAGCGATATTAGTAGCATAGCAACAACAACAGGCCCAACAACAAGCTCTACAAGCAGCCCTTGTGGCTCAACAACAACAACAAACTTTACTAGCTCAATAGTATGCCCAAAAACAACAACAACAACAACAAGTTCCTATTATAACCCTCAACAGAACATCATCAAAACAAACGTGTTAGGAACATATACATCAACTCCTCAATCGCCTTCACAAAATATCACACCACTATACACCCCATACAACACCTTATCATATAAGAACTCATCAATCATCCTAACATATGTTCCTCCATCTAACCCACAAAGCAATCTAGCATCACAAATTAAGGTGTTTTCACAAGAAATGTAAGACCTTTAAATGGACAAGACAAAGAAGCTCCATACACATAACCTATGTCCCTATCCATTTGATAAAAACATTGCTATGGTACCATTCCCTCCTGACTTTGAAATCCACAAATTTGATAAATACAAAGGGAGAGGAAGTCCTATGGACCATGTCAAATATCTTAACGTCATGTCTATGGAGGTTTCTTACAATGATTCTTATTTAATGCACCTCTTCCCCCAAAGTCTAACAAGTCCTACCATGGATTGATTTTCTCAACTGCCCCCCACTATTAAAATTTTTCAAGAAATTACCGATAAATTCATCAATCACTTCTCCTTTAACCTTGACATGGATGTAAGCCTAGAATGCTTGTACACTCTTAAACAAAACAAAGGAGGAACTTTCGCTAATTTCTTACAACGATGGAGACAAAGAGCTAGTAAGAGCAAGTGGCCTATTCTTGATGAACAACGAGTAGGGATCATCATAGAAAATTTATACCCTAATCTATCCTTCCACTTGAAAATGCAGTGCATCAAATCTTATGATGAGCTTGTCCCTAGAGCCCTTAACATCCAGAGAGATCTAATCTCATAGGGGAATACTCAAGCTTACAAAGACAATCAACCATCAACTATTTCAAAGGACAAGCCTCGTGTATGGGCTAAGAACAAAAATGTAACGAATGATGGTGTGGTAGATGCTAAGGTATTCCTAAGTGCTCCTAGACCAAATAACAACCAAGTTGCTAAAATTCAACCAACTATGTAGCAAACAACACCTCCTTAGAACAATTAGATCAACAACACTAAATCACAACAAATACAAACCCCTAACAAGAACAACTATCTTAAATGAAAGTACACACAGTTATCAGAACCCATAGAGACCATCATGAAGAAGTTGGTAGAGTCAAACTTGATAGCACTTCCCAACTTTGAAAACTACCAAGAACCACAAGAGAAATCATCCTGGTACAATGAGAACAACCTTTGTAACTTTCACAAGATCAAAGGACACAAAATGGAAAACTGCATGAGGCTTAAAAACATTATCTAATACCTTATAGAGAATGACACCATATCTATTGAGGTACCAACTGGTAACTAGGATCTTAAGATATAGAAGAACCCTATGTCAAATCATAGCAAAGGGAAAAATAATGGAAAGGCTAAAGATTACACAAACGTACAACATACCTATTAAATGTGGCGGCTTCTTGTGATAGCGTCATCACTGTTGTCACCATAAAAGGGAATAGTGAGGAATGTGGAGTCGCCACACAACGTGGAAAAGTCACCATCCAAGGAGTCCCATCCCAATCTAGGGCACAACCTACTTATCCAATAGCAAGCACTACCAAGTATAATCTCTTAGAGCAACTTAAAATACCCCCACACATATTTCTATCGTAGAACTATTGAGGCTATCACCCTCACATAGGGAAATCCTAGAAAAAGCTTTATCAAAGTCACCCATTCTTGAGGATATTAATATAGATCAATTTTAAGCTATGGTAGGCCATATCGCTAACCACCTTCTCACCTTCTCAAAACAAGACCTACCATCACAACCATCTCATAACCATGCTTTACACCTTGAGGTTTTCATTCATAAGAATAAGGTTAAAAGAGTCTTAGTAGATGGAGGTGTTGGTCTAAACATTTGTACCCTTCAATTGATAAAAAAAATTGGGCTATTTAGAGGATACTATTGAGAAGACAAAGAGAACCACCATTAGGGCATATGATGACCAAGAACGGGTATCGCAAGGAATCATCGCACTACCCATCCAAGTGGGCCCCCTTATCACATAAACTACATGCTAAGTGTTAGACCTAGATCTTCCCTACAACATACTGCTTGGTCAACCCTGGATCCATGCCTTAAAAGTTGTAGCTTCCACCTACCATTAATGTGTAAAGTTTCCTTTCGAGGGTAGAGAAATTACTATCCATGGAGATCCCGATCCTTTTTACTATTACAAAAATATTGAGGAAAAGTTCTATAAAATCCCCCAAATACCCAAGAATGATGAAGGGCCTACACCTTCCACCTCATTTGTTGACCCATCATCCCTTGCATCTACCTCTGAAATGAAAGCACTCATTGTGCAGAGCATACCTAACATCAAGGTAGTGATCCAAGATGATGGTTGTGGAAACTACAAGCTAATGAAGGATACTTTTGTGTTGGGAAAATTTCCTCTTTCTCCCAAATCTCATGGGAAACCCACACCTAGCAACAACACCCCAAAAAAGATCAAAACGAAAACTACTACCTTCACCAAATGGGGGGACTTAAACAATGAAGATGTTAATGATGAAGATATCTCCAAATTGTTATATCAAGATGAAAGACCTATTCCCACTCTTCCCATGGAAGATGACAACAATGGCTTACAGCTAATGAAGAGCATGGGCTATACCAAGAATGAGAAACTAGGAAAAAATGATAATGGTTTGCTAGAACTTATCATTCCTAAGAAACACACAAAGAATCTTGGCTTAGGTTGTACTACTAACAAGGTTACCCTTATTGGAAAAGGTACTTTCGCTAAACAAGTTGAGGCTTCCTCTCGGTTACCCACATCACGTGATACTACCCTAGATGACTTCCCCCTCAATGTTGTTGACCTCTTTGAAAATAACTCCCTCTTCATGATATCTACATCAACCTTCATCCCAAGCAACCAACCAAATGAAATACGCCTAGTATACCTGCAACTCATTAATATGGTCCATCAAGGACCATCGATTCTATATTTCTTCAAAAATGATGAAGCGATCTTAGAATTCATGGGACTCTATGACAACTTACCATGGGAAAATCACAAGGTAGGTTTTGACATAGAACTGGACACAGGGGCATACTATGGGGAGACGATTGAGTCTTTTAGTCACAAAATTTAACATGCAACTAACTTGCATATCTTTGAATGAAAACCACATTGTGGCACTTTCTGATCCTAAAATAGTAAAAAGAAAGGATGTATCCAAGGGTGAAAACCTCTCTAAGGTTCCCAAGGATGAGGGATTCAATCTCCCCCTTAGTACAATACCATCCAGAGAAGTCAACAGTGCTAGCAAAAAAAAGCCACTCCAGTCAATGTGGGAACAAAAGAAACACCCAAAATAACTTTCTATGCCAAATCCTTATTGGATGAAGAATAGAAGAACTTGATAGCATTCCTGAAAGAACGCAGAGCTAAATTTGTATGGTTAGACATAGATATGCCAAGGCTTGATCTAGAAGTAGTTTTGCATCAACTAGCAGTCTATCCTGAAGCAAAACCAGTAAAACAAAAGTTAAGGAAGATGCACCCACAAAAAACACTCTTGGTCAAACTAGAGTTACAAAAGCTTCTTGATGTTGGATTCATCTAACCGATAGATTATCCTGAGTGGGTTTCAAACCTAGTGCCAATCTCAAAACCCACTGGGGGCATCAAAATATGCACTAATTTTAGAGACTTAAACAAAGCATGCCCAAAGGATGATTTATCTCTTCCAAACATTGACATCATAGTGGATTTAACATCTAAGCATGAAATTCTATCACTCATGGATGGTTTTTCAAGATATAATCAACTCATGATCACTGTTATCAATAGTTTTGCACCCTGCTGAATGCAATATTCAGCAAACTACTTAAACATGGAAACCTCTTTCAGATGTGGGTGATCTTATGCGAAAGAGGAATCTCTAGAGTGAGCTGGTTCTCTGAATGATGAATTTAAAACGGCTTCTGAGAAAAGGGATGAAGGATAACTGAACATAAAACCTATTTCTAAAGATGATTCACCAAACTTGTAAGAATTCAGACCTAATCACTCATAACAACTTCTTTATTGCAGTAATCCTCACAATCTCATTGGCACATATCCCATCAGTGATTTGCATGAAGATCTGAAATCAAATACAACATGCAACCTGAAACATATAATTCTAAAACACAACCTATAACAGCAAGACATAAAAGGATTTCAAATTGAAAACACAAGTACATCAGATTGCTATTACAAAACTTGAGACAGAAAATAAGAAGGAGAAATTTGTTGCTCTATTAAAACTGGAAGAGTGTCAATTTGACAAAACTGAGTATCAAAAGTTTACAAGCTTCCCAAAATGAGTAAGGGCAAGAAACTGATCTCAACTACTGAGAATGGAGAGTTGAAAGACTAAATCTATCAAAAATCTCAAGGAAACCCTAATCCGAGCTCAGAAAAAGCTCAAGGAAAAAAGGCCTCAAACAAACTCAAAAATTGCTTTAAAGCAGAAAAAAGCACAAAGCTTTTATGATTACACTATCAAGCCCCTAAAAATAGGCTAATCCTGCTTTAAAAGTTCAAAAAACACCTTATCTCTCCAAGATAAGTCTGGAATTCGACCAAGAAGAAAATTCAGCCAAGGATCTGCTAAAAATAGCAAGAAAACATAAAGCAGTTTAAAAAACATCGCTTTTATGCTTCTGCTTTACAAGATGCAGATTTTTTTCAATTTAGTCTATTTTTGCAACTCAAAGATTAGAAATATTTTGCAAAAATAAAACTGCTTATTTCTCCATTACAATAATTGATTTTTTCCCAAAAAATCATAAAAACATACTATACAATGCTCTTCTTATCCAAACTCCTCATTGATTTATCACAGAACCAATTAAAATGAGAAACCCTAAAAAGGCATTAAGCACAAGGCATTCATAAATTTTTCTTAATTTCCTTTTCATTTAAAATGATACCCTAAGGCAAAACCATAAGTCTTAAAGACTTAAGACATCTCTCTAGCATAGAAATTCGGCCTAACATAATCAGTGATTTAGACTTAGGCTAAAATAAATCATAAGGAAGACACTATGAGTTCGGCCACCATATGATATTTGACATGTGCATTTTGAAAGGAAATTCTGGAAAGTTCATGATGCTCGAATTAGGGATTTGAACAAAATAGGGTCAAACCCTAATTATCACCATTTCGCACCCGTGACTTTGGAAAGAAATAACCTCTGTCTGAGAAGAAACTGCCGCTATGATGGTGTTGGATTCGAACCCGTGTGCACAGAAATCCTCCTCGGTTCTCTAGTTGACCTAAAATTCTAGTGGGTAAGTCTGACTTTGAAGTATAATGGTCGTTCTACTTCATTATTTCGAATATCAAAACCCTAAGGGCACGGCTAGCATGAGTTATGTTTTGACTCTGATCTTTCTATTTTCCTTGACTTCTCCATGCCATTCGAGCTCAACTTCTACAGTCCACTCCATGGAAGCTCGACTTGTGCTCTTATTCTCCTTCGTTGTACAGAGGTAAGCTTAATTTAATGGTTTTTGTTACCTCTATTTTGGCCTTGAGGCCATGATGAACAAACTTTGATGTCTTTATTCTGCATCTTCAATGACTTCATTTACTGTTGTGTAAGCCCGACCTTCATTGTGGGCTCTATTCTACTATGAGAGCTTGGCTATCTCTTGAGAACTTGAATCCCTTGCATTTGGAAGCTATCTGCAACTTAGACCATGGATAAAGTGTCTACTTCGACCTCAAACTGGTAACCTTCTTCAGCTTTCTTTGCTTCACTGAAAACTTTAAGGTGCTCCCTCTTGAAACATAAATTTGGCCATGTTCAGACCGTGCCAAAAGAGCACTATAGGAAGCATTTTTGCAGATTATGGGCTCGACCCATAACAGTAAACCCCTTCTTATGCTTTCCTGAATATATATCTACTTGTGGGCATTATGAAATTTGGACAAGACTGTAATTTCATCACTCAGTTGCGAAATCCTGACATGGGTTGTTGTGGTTATTGTATTTTCTGTATTTTGAGAAAAAACCAACATGTGGGTATCTGAAAATTTCGAAAGAGAACTGCATTTTCTTCTTTCCTAAGCTTGATTTATCACAAAAATTGCATTTCATTGTTTTTCCCCTGCTGTCTCTCTTGTGGCTATTATGAAAATCATATTCTTCTTACTCTGAGGCTCGAACCAGCAGTTTTGAGAGCTCAACCCTTGTTTCTGAAAACCTCATGAATCGGGCTTCTGTTTTATGAATGTCGCTATAACTTACCATAGTCGCGGAGACCTCTTGTAGAGAGCTTGTGTCTTGGCGAAAACCCCCTATTACTTCCTAGTCGCTAAGACAATATGCTTTCGGGGAGACTTCTTGTAGATAAAA
This sequence comes from Sequoia sempervirens, assembly GCA_007258455.2. NCBI lineage: Eukaryota > Viridiplantae > Streptophyta > Pinopsida > Cupressales > Cupressaceae > Sequoia > Sequoia sempervirens. The sequence continues at coordinate 18,586 of VDFB02280046.1, read as the reverse complement.
AGGTGTCTTGGCAAAAACCTTTATTATTTCCTTCATGTCGCCAAGACAATGTGTGGTCAGGGTGACCTCTTGGCGAGCATCCTGTGTCTTGGTGAAACTTTCATGCCTTCATCCTGTCGCCATGACATCATTTTTGGGGAGACCTCTTGGCGATAAAAAAGGTTATACCAAAAATCTTTATTACTCCATTCCTGTCGCCAAGACAGTGTGCTTTTGAGGAGACCTCTTGTAGATAACTTGTGTCTTGCCGAAATTCTTTATTATTGTTTTCTTCTGCACAAGTTTGAAGCTAACCCCGAAATGGGTACTCGAAACCCTTAAGAGAAACACCATTTTCCTGCTTTTGATGGAAAACTGAAAATGGGTCTATGGAACTATTGTAGAAAATTGTGTTTCCTCTCTTCTAAAACTTGATCAACTGTCATAAAGATTATCATTTTACTTGAAAATGTTTCTGTATAATTTCACTGCGAAGAGAGGAAATTTCATGCTTGCATTCTCTGCTCCCTAATTCATATGCACAACTGATAACTTCAGAACTTTCTGGAAAGAAACTGCTTGCTCCTTCTTGAAACCTTGCACTGTCTGTGTTTGTATTCTTGAGTAACATGGTACTCTTCATGCATTTTTATATTTCAATGACAAATTGCTCTCAGAAACTGTTCTCTTTGATGATGAAAATTAGAACAAAACATTAAGGCATATGTATGCCTGTTCACTATCCAAAAGAGAAATACTGAACTGAAACTCACATGATATATGATTATAATCAGCACAGAAAATGAAGTAATTTTAGCAATTCCTAATGCAAATTTACTTAGTTAAATTTCTTAAGGAACAAAACTCACTGTTCACCTGTAGCCTTCAGAAAGAAATACTGATCGTTATGAATGCATAGTTGGTTTTGTTACTTGATGGATAACTCTGTTTTACTCTTCCAGTTGTATTTCACTTTGTTTGATGTATATGATGAAATATCTTTCAAAACAGCCCATTTAATGCATAGGGCAGCATGTCGGGCTCTACCCTTGTGGGAGCCCGTTTTACTCCACATGCTTGGTCTTCGAATAATTGTTCTGCTTCATGACTTAACCTATACCTGTACAAGGAAACAAACAGTGTTAGCATAAAAATAGAACATGTTGATTATGATGTTGATACTTCTCTTTCAATTCACTTCTTCATACTGCATTTGATTCTCTTTGATTGTTTCAATGCATTGCTCATAGCATATTGTATTATTGTAGGTACATCATATGAGTTATGTCATAGTCGGAGCCACTGACACCCTCCTTTCCTCTTACAGGTCGACGAAGCTCAAGATGGCGAGGTGCACCATCCAACATCAAGCGTCGATAACAGGCAATGATGACTATGTTATTGCTTATATGTTCTCCTTTCGCATCTTCAGTAGTACATTGTGCTATTAGAAACGTATTGGGATAGTTATAGTTATATCCACGGCTTGTGTGGATCTGTGATTTCAATTTTGCTTTTCAGTTGAAAAGAAAATGCATTTTTGCAATGTTGTAATACTATTCTGATTGTGAAATCAAAAAAAGCCTTGTAAAAAATATGAGTTCTTTTTGAAATGAATAAAAGCATCTGAAATGCTATTTTGCTTATGTATTCAATTATGTCTTTCATTTAAATCTACAACTTCTGAATGGAACTCTGCAAACTCATAACTTCAAAAATCCATAACTGTTACTCAAATGCACAAAGTAATGTGAAACAGCATTTAAAAAACAATTTGCAACTCCACTTTATGGCAAATAATAATCAGCCAGCTCCTCCATTTGAGCTGAGGCAAAAAAATGTAACAATCACCAAGGAGGATCAATAGAAAACTGAATTCACTTGTCCATGGGGGACATACTGCTGGAACGTGATGTCATTTGGGCTAAAGAATGCAGGAGCAACCTATCAAAGAGAAATGACCCTCATCTTTGATGACATGATCCATAAAATGGTTGAAGATTATGTGGACTATATTTTAGAAAAATCAAAGAAAATGAGTGAGCACATACAAGCCTTACGATCCATCTTTAATAGGTTTGAAGAATACAAGGTACGGCTAAACCTGAAAAAGTGTGTCTTTAGGGATACATCAGGGAAACTTCTCAGCTTTATCGTCTCACAAAGAGGAATAGAGATTGACCCAACAAAGGTAAAATCCATCCTAGACATGGAACCACCACAAACATTGAAGTGGATGAGAGGGTTACAAGGAAGATTGTAGTCCATCAAAAGGTTCATAGTGCAATTGTTAGACAAAATCTACCCTTTTTTGCATCTTCTCCATAAAGGAATAACTTACAAGTAGGATGAGAAGTGTGACAAAGCTTTCCATCAGATCAAGGACTATCTATTGACACCTCTAGTGCTCATGCCAATAATACCGAACAAACCATTGATCCTATATATCTCAGCAACATCAGCAGTACTAGGTGCTCTTCTGGCACAACATGATGAAAATGGGAAGGAAAGGGCTATCTATTACATTAGTATCACCTTAGTGAGATATGAAATGAACTATTCATCCATTGAGAAATCCTTCTTAGCATTGGTTTTTTCTTCACAAAAATTCAAGCACTACATGATGTCACATCAAATCAAACTTATTGTAAAGATTGATCCATTGAAATACCTATTATCTAGAGCAATTCTCACTGGGTGAATGGAAAAATGGGTAATGATCTTAACTAAATTTGACATAGAGTATTTGGAGCATAAGTAAATCAAAGGACAAGTGATCAAATACCAACTATCAAAGGAACCTATCTATGCAAAGAACCCATTGATATCTAAATTCCTTGATGAATCAATGTTTCTTGACAATGTAGCAAATCAATGGAAAATTTACTTTGATGGATCATTCACCCAACATGGATCAGGAGTGGGTATTTTTTTCATCACCCCTCAAGGTGATTTCGTTCTAAAGTCATACAGCTTATCATTTCCTTGTACTAACAACATTGTTGAGTACGAAGCCCTAATCACAAGTCTGAGGATAGCAATTCAATGGAAGATACAAGAAATAAAAGTCTATGGAGACTCATAGTTGGTTATCAACCAAGTCAATGATGACTATCAAACTAAGGATGACAAGCTTACTCCTTACAAGAAAATGGTAGAAATTCTCAAAGACCTTTTCATAGATATAACTTTTGAACAAATTCCTCACATGAACAACCAAGCAGCGGACGCTATGGCAACAATCAGATCACTGTTAGACATGTCGAACAACATCCTTCAATGTGAATTCTTGGTAGAACAACTTCTCATACCAACTTTTGAAATCCCTCAATCTGAATTCCTGTGTGTCATTATTGGTCTTGGATCCCCATGGTATCATTACATCTTTACCTACCTAAGTAGAGGAACCCTCCCATCTGGTATCACCTCCAACCTTAAAAATACCTTTGTTAAAAAAGCATCTCAATTCATGATCCTAGGTGATACACTTTACCAACAAAACATTGAAGGGACATTAATACAATGTATTAACCAAGAGGAATCCTTGATCGCTTTGATATAAGTACACGATGTCATATGTGGTTCCCATTCTAGCGGTATGAATTTAGCTAAAAAACTATTGAGGATGGGGTATTACTGGCCAACCATGGAAATTTAATCCCATCAATATGTGCAGAAGTGTGTCCAATGTCAACATGGAGATCTAATTCATACTCTAGCTTAGGAATTGCAAACAATGATCACACCTTGTCCTTTCTTGTTGTGGGGGCTTGACCTCATAGGAAAGATCAATCCAACCTCATCCAATGGTCACAAGTTTATCATAGCAACCACTGAGTATTTTATCTAGTGGGTTGAAGCCATTCTTATGACCTATACAACAAGGAAGAAAATTTCTAAGTTTATCCTGAATTACCTAATATGTCGCTACGGTGTTCCTAAAACCCTTATCTTAGACAATGAAAGAGCCTTCAAGAATCAAGATGTGAAAGAGATATGTCAAAGATTCAATATCCAACACTGATTCTCTACCCCGTATTACCCCCAAGGCAATAGTCAAGTTGAGGCTACAAAAAACACCATTCTAAAAATCTGAAAGAAAACAATCAATGAAGTTTGTTGTGATTGGCATCTGCAATTAAATCCAGCTCTTTGGGCCTATCAAACCAACATCTTTACGCCAACAAATGCAACCCCTTTCTCCCTGGTCTATGGATCATAATCCATTTTTCCTATTGAGGTTGAGCTCCCATTACTATGAGTGTCACTAAAAAACCTAATCATAGATGAAGAGTACAGAGTATCTTAGCTGCATGAGTTAGAATTCCTAGACAATCGTCGTCTTGACACACTTAATCACTTGCAAGTATATCAAAACCAACTAAAATAGAGCTATAACAAGAAGATCAAATGTCAGTCTTTCTAGGTAGGGGACCTTATCCTAAATAAAAATCAGAAGAATCTTCCAGATCAAGATAGTAAAGGAAATTTTGAGCCTAACTAGTTAGGTCCCTTTGTCATCACAGCAAGTTATGGAGAACATACCAATTTTCAACACCTAAAGGTGAGCCCTTGCAGGAACCAACTAACAAATTGCATCTTAAAAAATTTTATGCCTAGTCTTGAAGGGTGTAAATCCAAAAATACAAAAAAATAAGAAAAAGGATTGAAAATGGTAAACAAAAATAATCATCATCTATTGAAAACCATTTTGGTGGCACTTTGGGCAAGTACCTTGGTGAAAACCTGGCAAACAAGCACCTCACATAAATAAAATACCTCCAACTATCATGGGCTCTTTTATCCTATCCTTCCATCCACCGCATCACATCCTCCATCCTATCATTTCATCCATCACCCATCTACATCCTTATCATAGCTTGATGTTGTGAAGTATTGTATCCCCTTAGTACTACTTGGTGTATTCCAAAGGTCAGTTTGTCCTGCCTATATCAAGGTAGTCTATCATTTCACATTGGAGGAATTTGTTATGGATCATATTAGGTTCTTGTATATCTTAAGGTTATCAAAAACACCAAAAAAATTCTTAAAACATTCATTAGAAAATCCAAAAACATTTGCAAAATTTTGTACAACTAAAATCCAAAAACATTCATAAAATCGTAAATTCAAAATCCAAAACATCCAAATCACATCAAAAACCCTAAAAATGTCAAACATCAAAAATCCAAAAACAAGACCTTATCAAACTACACCATCTTTGAGCTTGAACATAGGCAAGGCCATCATTGATGTGCCCCTGAGACACCCTAGGTCAGTCCTTTAGGAGTCTATCATAATAAACTGACATTCCATCAACTATTCATGTCTCATCTTCAATAATTCAAGTCATTCAAACTGCTTGGTCTATGTGTGTATAACATAGGAAAGGATAATCTTTGATTAGCCCCCAAGGCCTCTAGGATAGGTCTTTTAGGTTAGGTTCTTGGTCAAAATTTAGAAAATCCCTAAACATCCAGATAATAGAAAATCTCAAAACATCCAAATATTCAAAAAAACCCCAAACATCATAAAACATAAAAACATTTGAAAACTCATAAAATATAAAAACACTCAGAAAACATTCAAAAGACCTAAACAACCTCAAATATCTTGAAAACCCTAAACAACCTCAAATAACTAAAACCAAAAAAATCACATAAACTTGAACAAAAATACCAAAAACAGTCTCAAAACATTTTCAAAATACCAAAAACATTGAAATATTCCAAAAAATCCAAAACCATCCATCCCATATCACTTTCACCTGTAATAAATCTCCATCCATAATAAAATCATTCGTCATCTTCAACCTCTAGAAAAATAAATAGAAAGCAAGTATAGAAAGTCGTAAAGTGAAAACCTAAGTCTCAAAATCTAAAGGCTAAATCATAGGTAAATATGTCAATGAAGTTTACATCGACTTATCATAAAGATCATCATCATCCTACACCAAACCTTTGATCAACATGTCCTGGGATGTATCCTTCCTGCGATGGGCATCAACATCAAACATCACCTTAGCTATAATTAAACTGGCAAGAGATATGGATAACACTAACTATTTGTCTTTGATCTTTTCTTCTAATTTATCTTATTAACCCATTCCAAGGGCCTCTTGATGATGACTATCAAAATTATTTAGAGAGAAAGGAATGGGGCATCGATCATTATCATTTGTTTTCTATGCTTTTGGATACTCTTGTAAAATAATCTTGGTGCATACTTGCTTAGTTGTGTGTAGGAAAGGTGTTTGGAGTAGGTTGTTGACTATCGTGTATGCTTTGATCTGATATATTCTAAGCTTCTAACCTACATTCCAATGAGGTTTTTGTATGTCAAGATGTGAACAAGAACTATCCTATTTGTTTGTAAAGTCAAATTCCATTACACTAGATGCAACGTCATCCTGGTTATTAATACCTTGATGCATTGTGTCTATGTGTTATATCAAACAATAAGGAACAATAGAAAATCCCAATCCCAAGGTATGATAAAATCATCATCATCATCGTGCATTTCTCATCACCATCTCTAATAAAGTCTTAGTGGATCATAGAATCGTTGGATCTTTTGAAGCAATCATCAAAGTCAATGGTTGAATCATCTTGTTTCTTCTATCTTCTCTTTGTGCTAACCTAGTATCATGATAGTCAATAAAAACATCATCAATGCATCCAACCTGCATCAAAAAAATGTAAGCATGCATACACCACAGTGTAATCACAACATATCATAAAACATCCATCCTGCATCATCATTCTCATTTAAGTTGTGATGAATAATATAGATTTTTTATTTTAAGCATCTTAAATCATTGCACACATCTCATAAACATACATCCCATTATCATATCATAAACATCTACATACATCCACATGCATCACATCATCACATCATAAAACTGCATAGAAAAGACACAAAAGAAATTCATCCATATCATTCACATAAAGCATAACATTTGCATATCATATCATCCATCCCATAACATATCATGAAAAGATACTGAAAAAGAAGTGCATCCATCCATTACATTGTATTACATTGCATATCACATTATTACCATCACATATCACATAAGCATAAATAAAACAAATTGTATCCATACATGATAATATATAAGCATGTCACATCATCATATCAAATGCATCCATACATTCATAAGCATGGAATAAAAAGAACACATCACATCATATCAAGTCCATATGTGTATCATGTATATAAAAAAATGACTGTCATGGTACAATGTCTAAATCAGTGTATGTATATCGATCAAAAATACAATATCCATGAGGCTATCAAAAAGGAGCCCATAAATGTATATCTATGTAAATAATTGGGCAACGATAAAAAAAAGTGTTTGTAGATATGAGCTAGCCCTGATGGTTGCTCCCCTCACCAGCCTGTCTCTCTAGCTGATCCTGTCGAGAAATCAACCCAAAATTCAAAATTTATACCCGATTTCTCAAGTGGGCAGGGAATTGGCTTATTCATTCCACTAGGGAAACAGTGGGGCATCTAAAAATAAAATAAAAATTATTTTTTGATTTAGGCAGCAGTTCTTCATCTGAAGAGTATCAGCCTTTGAATCAAAGCAACAGGTACCTCACTTCAAAGAGGGGCAAAATGTAGACATTGGAAAATATCCTAAATGATATCATACACTTGAATCAAGTATACTAACATCATTTCCTCTTGAAACCCATCCTCCTTTCGCTTAATTAATTAAATTAGCCTAGCTAATTAATTAATGGTATCATTTTCACCTATTAACCTAATTTATTAAATCAGGTTAATTTACCCCCTTTCATGCTAACACTTCATCCTGTTAAATTAAATAAATCAAACTATTTAATTTAAATCCCTAAATCTTCTTATTTAAGTAAATAACCCTAAGGTATTTAATTAAATGTCATTCCACCTTTTCCCCCATTCATGAAATCATTTTATTTAATGAATAATTGACATTGTTTTAATTATTCAATTACTAATAAATCTAATTCCCCCACTTGCAAGGGAATATTCCTCCTTTGCACATTCCTCCAAAAGGAATATTCCCATGGAATATTCCTTCCTCTTTTCACAATTTAATTTAGTTTTAATTAACTAAATATCCTTTTTCCTTACCCATGAGAATATTCTCTCTCCTCACTCATTTGAAAAAGGGGAATATTCCTTTTTCTCAACAAACTTACTTAGCTTCTTGAGCAAGTTAATTTGTGACCTCTTGTGCAAGTTAACTTATGACCTCTTAAAAAAGTTGAAAGTGTGTTTGTTTGGAAAAAGGAGAACCCTTGATTAAATCTCATCTTGCATTCTCACCCATTGATGAGAATCTATGATTCATGCCTCCAATTTCTTCCATCCTTGACCGTTTATTAACCTTTTTGATCTCAACCCTTCATTTCTCATTTGTTTTCCTATAAATAAGTCACTATTTGGAGACAAATGGATCCATCTTTCAGAGCAAACTTATGCTGTTGAAATCACTCACACTCATATTTTGCACACATTTAGTATCTTTTAGTTCATTGTAGTTGCATTAATTAGTTTTAAGCTTCCATTAATGGCTTCCATGATCACCTAATGCATCCATTTAGCTTGTTTAATTAATTAGGGTTTTAATATTTTCTTTTAGAATCCATTTAGAATTAGCTTAGCATTTGTATATCTTCATCATTTAGCATAAAATCATGTTCAATCAGCTTTCACCATGCTCATTTAGATTAAATTATGTTTACATACACATCTCACAATCGTTCCATCAATTTTCTTCAATAAAACTGACTGGGGAAAGCTCATTTATCCATAGGATTGGGAAAAGGTCATCGTTCCACATCAATGCGACACCACTCCCACAATGGCATAAGTTTTGAATGGATTAGGGTAGACATTTAAACGCTTTTGTAGTTTAGAATGCTTAGTTTTTATAAATGTTTAGTTTAACTTTCATTTGAATGATCTTGTTGAGATTCGGTGTTATGGGTTTTGTTATGCTTTTGATTCTTCATGGATCAAGCATAATCATCCCATACTCAATCTATCAATCATAGTAACATCAAAAACTCTTAGGATACATTTTGTCATGGAGAGGAGCTGAGATAGATCCAAAATTTTAAGGTAAAAGAAATATTGATATGGATCCACCACAAAAATTGAAGGAACTATGAGGTCTACAAGGGAGATTGCAGTCTATGAGGAGATTTATAGCACAAATGGTGGATAAGATTCATCCCTTTTCTCACCTTCTTCACAAGGGAATAACCTAAAAATGGGATGAGAAATATAATAAATAATTCTAGAAACTCAAATATTATCTACTAAAACATCCCATCCTTATGCCACCAATACTAAACAAACCTTTTATTCTATACATCTCAGCTACATCAACATTTTTCGATGCTCTTCTTGCTTAGCATGATGAAACAGGGAAGGAGAGAGAAATTTACTACATCAATAGGAATTTGGTTGGATACAAAATGAATGAATCATCCATTAAAAAGGCTTGCTTAGTAGTGATATTCATCTCACAAAAAAATAGACTGCTACATGCTTTCACACCAAGTAAAGCTCATCACTAAGATAGATCCATTGAAGTATCCAAGGAAACTCTCATCGGACAAATGGCTAAGTGGGTGATGATCCTAAAAGAATTTGATATAGATTATGTGGAACAAAATTCTATCAAGGGGTAGGTTATCATAGATCAATTGGTAGAGGCACTTATCTATGTAGAGAATCTGTTGGTGTTTGAATTTCCTGACGAGTCATTGTTTGTCCTCAACATAGTGGATCAGTGGAAGATGTACTTTGAAGGTTCACATACACAACATGGATCTAGAGTAGGAATTATTTTCATCACCCCACAATGTGATTGTATCCCTAAGTCATATCTTCTATCTTTCCCATGCACCAATAACATCAGCGAGTATGAAGCTCTTTATCACTTAGATTGAGAATTGTAATATAATGGTAAATCCAAGACTTAAGGTCTATGGAGACTCATAGATGATTGTAGAAACTGCTAAAGATGACTATCGACCAATCAGAAGAGAAAAATAATAGTAAAGAGAAAAAATCATCCCTCTATAGAAAACTACTCGTGGTGCTTTGGGAAAGTACCTTGGTGAAACCCGCAAAATGTGCATCTTCCATAAATACACCACATCCATCCTCATTGACTCTTTTTGGCTCGCTTGTCACCCATTTCATCCATCCTCCATCCTATTTATTTCATCACCCATTCGTGTTCATGTCATAGCCAGATATTAAGTATCATGTTCCCCTTTAGTACTACTTGGCACATTCCTAAGGTCAACTTGTCCTTCCTATATCAAGGTAGTCTATTGCATCACACTAGGGGCATCTATCTATACTTACATCGGGTTAGATCCTTGTATATTCCCTTAAGGTAATTCGCAAAGTCTCTCGAAATCCAAAAATAGTTGCAAAAATCTCAAAATCCAAAAATAGTTGCAAAATCTCAAAATCCAAAAACAGTCATAAAATCTCAAAATCAAAAACAACGTGAAAAATCTCAAAAAATTCCAAAAAATATTCAAAATTTGTATATCTCAAAATCCAAAAACATTTGAAATATTGTAAATTTAAAATCCCAAAACATCAAAATATTGTATAGCCAAAATCCAAAAAAAATTGAAAAGTCGTAAAGTCAAAATCTAAAACTTCCAAAACACACCAAAATCCCTAAATAGGTCAAAACCTCAAAAAATAAAAAAACAATACCTTATTGAACTATGTCGTCTCTGAGCTTAAACGTAGGCAAGGCCATCACTGATGCACCCCCGAGATGCATTAGGTTAGTCTTTAGGAGTTCATCATAATAAACTAACAATCCATGAATGTCTATATGTCAATAATAAAATGATTACCTGGTCAAAGTCAAAATTTAACTACGCCATCTCTACATTACGTATAACGTAGGCAAGGCCATCACCGATGAGCCCCCTAAGGCACTAGGTCAATTTCCCTTGGGTCTTGGTCTAGATAGCACAAAACACAAAACATTTGGGAAATATTGAAACCTAAAACGCTCATAAAATATTCAAAAAAAATCCAAAACAACCTCAAATAACTTGAAAACTTAAACATCTACATACACCCAAAAGATCAAAACAACCTCAAAACATCACAAAATGTTAAAAACATTGAAATATTCCAAAAGTTGAAAAACCATCCATCCCATTTCAATTTCACCTATTAACAAATTCCCTCCATAATAAAATGGATCATCATCATCCACCTTGTAAAACAAGTAGAACAAGTGTGGAAATTCATGAAGTGTAAACCTAAATGTAAAAATCTTGAGTCTGGATCATGAGTAAACAAGTTGGTTAGCATTTGTCTCAACAGCCTATCAAATAATTAGTCTTAGTCAAAATATCCAATAAACATGTCCTAGGATGCATCCTTCCTACAATGGACATCATCGTCAGGAGATCATCTTAGTTAGGTTATTTTGGCAAGAGATATGAATAACACTGATTGTTTGTTCATTTTGATATTTTCTTATGATTTATCTTAGTGGTCCATTCCAATAACCTCTCGATGATGTCTATCAAAACGATTCAGAGAGAAATGAATGGGGCCTTGATCATTATCTTTTGTTTGTTGTGTTTGTTGGATGTTCTTGTAGTACAACCTCGACAAATACTTATCTTGCATGTGTGGGGTAGTCTCAAGTAAAACAATGGTTAGGACATATCAGGTTCTCCATACCTTTTGTGTGTCAGTCTTATTACTTCGATGGCTTATTCTTTCACATGGTCAAACAAAGTTTCCATATGTCAAGTATGAACAAGGATACTCCTATCTATTTGTAGAGTCAAAGTACATCGCATTAGATACAAAGCCATCCCGGTTATCACCTTTACGCATCGGTCTATGCACTATATCAAAAATAAGCAATGATATAATGAAGTATCACAATCCCTGAAACAAGAAAATCATCATCTCTCATCACCATATCTAATAAAGTCTTGTAGAATCATAGGCTTGTTGGACTTTCAAATCAATCTTAAAATCAATGGTTAATCCATTCATACTATTCTTCTATCTTTTTACATGCTAACATGGTATCATGATAGTCAACAAAAATAATAAATGCATCCATCTTGCATCCACAAACCATCAGTATACATACATCCTGCATAATCATAATCATATCATAATCATGTCATATCGCATAGAAAATACACAAAAAGAAGTGCATCCATCTCTTAGCATGAACATCTTGCATCATCAATGACACGACACATAGAAAAGATACTAAAAATAAAATGATTCATCCATCGATTTTGCATCCATAACATAAGGATATGCATCCATACATAAAGCATGACATAAAATAAAACAATGCATTATAAACATCGCACTAAAGATCCTCTCATATATATCATCAAAATAAGGACTATCATGATACAAAATTTGAGTCAATATGTGATATCATTAAAAATGAATATACCTGAGGCTATAAAAATCAGCCAATTAATGGATATACATAAAAAAATTAGGACTGTACATTAAAAATGTGTCTATATATAGAGTTATCCTTGGCTCTATTTGTCATCATGCTGGGACAAAGGCTAAGAAGGTTGTCAATCATCATTGTCTAAAGGTTGTTGAACTAATGGTCCACCTCTTGACCTATACTAGGGGAAACCCCACTCTTGTGTGAAAATGATCATAGTGGTGAGGGACATCCCCATGATAGAGTGTGGTAATATGTCGTTTCTCTACTATAACCTAGAAATACATAGTACCATACAACCTATACCTAGGTTTGAGGACAAAGGCTTTAACTATTGCTTGCGCCCTGATCTCATGTGTGTGATATATAGGTTGGGGACTATTGTATCAATTCGATGCTCCTCACGTACTCTTCCTTGTACTTGTTTCACTTACCAATCACCGCTAGACCTTCTAGCACATGGTCATGCTCTTGTCTCAATCAATCCTCTCTCTGTGAGTCAATGCTTGAATCTGCGCATCTCTGGGGTCTAGACCCTATGGTTTCTATGATTGTTGCTATTGATGTTGATGTTGATGTGGTGGTGCCTATCGTAATGGTTGTATCTGTAAGCATCGAAAATATACCGATTGATATCGCACACTCGATCTTGATCTACTAACATCACTTCATCCTAAATTATCCCTTTGTCTAATCATTTAATTGAATAACCTTATTTTATTAAAGTTATCATAATTTCTCCTTTAATTAAATAAACTCTTGGTTTAATTAAATGATTGTCTCTATATAATTAGCTGTAATACTTCATATCTTCTATCTTGATTTAATTAAATAATCCATACATTTGATTAAATCTGTGTTTCATCTAATTAAATTAAATAAATCAAACATTTATCTAATTTAATCTAACATCATTCTTTGGTTAAATAAATCAAAAATATTTATTTAACTAAGTCTAAATCATTCTTTTCTCATTTTGAGTTATTTAAATCCTAAAATCTAAGTCAAAATGGTCAAATCAACTAACATCATTTAAATTAATCAAATCATGATCAACGCTAATCCTAATCACTCAAATCCTCTAGATTTTGCAACTTGCACATGAAAATCAATTTAATTGTTTTATAAATCACCTATTTCATTCAAAAAAGGCATCCAAGTGGGAATATTCCTCAAATTTGAAATCTCCCCCCAAAAGGATTTGTCCCTTCCAACATGACATTTAACATCTCTTACAAGTCCTTTTCTTGAGCCATGTGACATTAACTTCACCTTTCACCTCATCCTTCAAGCCATATTTTGAATTTGAATCTCCCCCTCTTTGCACATTCTTCAAAACTTACACATCCTCCATCCATTCACAAGTTGACAAGTGGCATTTTATCATTGGCTCATTCTTAGTCCCACATTGCTCTATTTTGGGCATGCTTTCAACTTATCAATCTATAAATAAGAGGTTAATCTCCTCATCTCATCATCCACCAATTGAGTAAACTTACTATACTCAAATTTAGAGCAATCTTCATCCATACCTTTGAATCCATAGCTAGGTTATGCAGGTTTTTCATCATGGAGCACACTTGAATCTTCAACAAAGTGGATCACCATCATCATTCATCAACATTCATCAAGCTTGCATCATTGGAGTTGGGAAAGGGCCAATTTTCACATCAAATTGGCACCAATTCCCCCATGGGATCAAGAGTTTGCATTGCTTTCAATAGGATTTAATCTACTTTCTTGTTCTTTCATTATTTTCTTCTCTTCATTCCTATTTTGAGTTTTGTTAATGGATTTCATGGGGAATCCTTGTTCTTACTTGCATTTGATCTCCTAATGTATTCATTTGTTGTGTTTTGCAGGTATTAGGATTAGGGTTCAACAGTATCAAGGAAGGCTACCCTGGAACCTGTCCTAGCTATTGCCCCTATCCTAAAACCTATCCCACCCTAGGTTGTTATTCATCTTGTTGGTGCCCCATCACTAAGTACTTTTCCATCTTGCTTATCATGTGGAGGTTGTTGTGGCAATTTTTCCTGACCTCATCCTCTAGCTCTACCTTTGACCTATCCCCCTACTAGATCTATCAATCACACCAAGGCATGTTGTAGGAACCAAGCATCATAAGCTGGAGTAGTACCTGCATCATAAGGTCCCCCTGCATAGATCCATGATCATGGGACGAGCTATCAGAAATCATCAATAGCAACCTGAGGAGGAATCTATTGGCCCCAGTCTATCTCTTTGGTAGTCCATGCAAATATAGCCCTGTATGTAGGAGTGACTGCATCCCATACTTCTTTGAACTATTGTGCAACCCAATCAAGCAAATACCTCTCAACCATATGATGCTCACGACTGAGCATATATCTAGTCTATCGTGCGTAAAAAATTGATCTTGATCACCATACCATGGGTAAGGTTGGATCCAAGGTCTCCATTTGAACATTGTCATGTCATTTATGATAGCCTCCAATATATAATCCCTACAATGTTGATATGGTGAAGAGTGGTGATGGCCCCATATCTATAGACCACTAGCTACTCCTCATCAATGTCTTCTAATGTAATGATCGATCTAAGCACAACAATGTGCTCCCAATCCTAAATATGAAGCATTGTCACTCTTGTTGATAAACTCTGCCCTCACATGTATACAACCTAATGCATATCATGATATAAAGAAGCGAGAATCACAAGGCCCCAAGCATAAAGAGTCATCTGGTGCACCATCCCCTTCGAGACGAGTCCCCAATCAAAGCTTAAAACCTCTACTCCATCTATTTGGTACCAGTTCTCCATTGATCAATGCTCCTATCACCAATGTCAAATTAGGTACATGTCCTCAATACTGTCACAAGTCAATATGGTGACTATCTACCTAGAGGGTATCTATACCAAGAACATCATAGATCACATCCATCTCGATAGCAACATCGTAAATGATCTGCTCTTTATGTATTGACGCTCATAAAATGTGCCACACATCCTCTAGTGTGATGGTCGCCTCACCAATGGGAAGTCAAAATGAAGAGGTATCACTATGTCAACGCTCAACCAATGCATTCATCATAGCTAAATGTGTCTAAATCTCTGGCATATGAGCTAGAAATCCCAATCTAATCGTGCTAAGAAAGAAGTTCTTGTTGTCACCAAAATGGTGAACGCAAGATAGAATGTTGTGTTAGGATTCAGGCAAATCAGAGCAATAAACATTAACAATTATATGCAAATTAAATAACCCATAAATAATAATGAAGAATAATACAAATGAGATTAACACAAAAATTTAGCATGGTTCACCCAATATGGGCTACATCCACAGAAACTAATCCACCCAATGATTTTATTATCCAGTGAAAAACAAATTACAATCTCACAAATTACACACACTGCAACTTACATCCCAGGTGCTTATAACAAGCTTTTGGAAGGTTAAAAAATTAGGGTTTTACAAAGTTGTTTTTTTCATTTGGTGTGTTAGTGGGAAAACCTTGACATGCTAATGGAAAAAGGAAATTAGGGGTTGCGCCCTTGAACCCTCGTTGTGGGCCCACCTAAAACCTCAGCAAGGATATGCTATGAGTGTAGAATATTTGCATGATTAGTTGTCGCATATCAACATGTTGGGTCAACACTCCCAAGAAATGAGTGTTCAAATGGTCCCCTACACGCATGAAGCGAACAACATCAAAATTGCTAAAAACTAACAAAATTATAAGTTTAAAACCCTAAATCTACAATTGCATCCTTGTTTTACAATTGCACTAGCCTATCAATTTGCAATTATGTCACCTTTTGACAATTATGTTGCTATATGCAAATGCATCATGACATTCAATAGTGTTGTTGAAACCAAATCACCTATTTCAATCCTATTCTACATGTTCGTCGCTTCACAGCAATTGCGTTGCTAGACCAAAATAGCATATTGTGCTAGCCTTTTACAAATGTGCAGCTAAGCTACAACTGCATTCCTAAACTTAAAATGGTTGTTGTGTAATATTTTTTCAAATGTGTTGTAACAATGCAATTGCATTGTTGGTTGAGACAAAGACGTTGCAATATTGTGACACAATTGTATGACCTAATTAAGCTCAAAATTAAAGCAAAAAAAATGTGGAAACGAAAAAAAATTTGAAGTACGTACCAAAGGTCCTGCATCGGTGGGCCACTGGAACTCTCAGTCTCAATTTGCAGTGTGCTGGGGGAGCACGAGATCAACCATTTTATCAAAATCTCAGAGCAAAATAGTAGCAAATCTCCAAAATAAAAATGTTCAAATGAATTGAAAATGACCCCTAAACTCCTATTTACACTTGAAAATTAGGGTTTTTGACCTAATTGAAGGGGGAAAATGTGGATTTTTAATATTTTGAGTCCAATTTTTGAGCTATGAAGACTTTTTGAAGCCTTTTTTAGTGTCCTGAGCCTATTTTCATGTCTATTTCATAGTAGAACCTAACTGATGTTTTTGTCACAATCTCGACCTAAAATCATTTTTTTTGCTCGATCTCTCAAGGGGGCAATATATCGGCATAATTTCTTTTGTTGAGGCAGAGTGGAGCATCCAAAAAATCATGAATTTTCAATTTTTAATCTGAGTAGTAGCATTGATTCAAAAAGTGTCAATCTTTGAACCAATGCAATAGGTACCTTGATTCAAGAGGGGCAAAATATAGATACTTAAAATTGTCGTGATTAATATTGCACATCCAAACTTATTACTAATGTGACCAATGACTTAGTATAGGCTAACTACACTTGATCCATTAGGATTCAAAGCATAATTAAGCCACTAAACATCAGTCCTAATAAAATAATTTAATGTAAACTAAGCTAAGAATTCATTAAAACTAACATATTGAAATATGAAAGCTTCAAAAACATCTATTCTAATCCATTGAAACTTATCCCATTGGAGGATTGGTGTTGCATTGATGTGGAATGGAAACCCTTTCCCAATCCCATGGATAATGAACTTGTTTCGATTGATTCTATTGAAGAGAATTGATGAAACCGGTGAGAGATGTGTATGAAAACATGATTTAAAGCTATTTTGACATGATGAATGCTAAGCTATTCTAAGTGTATGCAATGCTCAAAAGGTTGAAACCCTAGTTTTAAAACATACTAAATGGATTCAACTAAGTTACCATGGAAGCCATTAATCGATGCTCTAAGATAATGATGCAAGTAAATTAACCTAAAAATGCTTTTAAAACATAAAATGTGAGTGCAAGATGAGAGTGATTTTAACAACATGAGTTTACTATTAAAATCTGGATCCCTATTCAATCAATTTAAGCTCTATCTATAGAATAGGCAAAATTAAATTGATGGCCAAGATCAAAAGGATCAATCAATGGTCAAAATGGAAGGAAGATGGAGGCATGGATCATGGATTCCCATTAAGGGTTGAGGATGCAAGATGGTATTTAATCAAGGGCTTACATTCATCCAAACAAACACACTTTCAAAACTTGCACAAGAAGCTTTGTTGAAAGTTTGTTGTAAAAAGGAATATTCCCTTTTTCAAAGGAGTGAAGAAAGAGAATATTCTCATGGGTGAGGAAAATTAGATATTTAGTTAATTAAAACCATATTTAATGTGCAAAGGGGAAGGAATATTCCATGAGAATAATCCTATTGGAGGAATGTGCAAAGGAGGAATATTCCCTTGCAAGTGGAAGGATTATATTTAATTAATAATTTGATAATTAAAACAATGTTTCAATTATGCAAATTAGGGGAATTAGATGATATTCATTAAATAATTTATTTATTTAATAAATGAAAAGGGGAAGTGATGATATTTGATTAAATAACTTAGGGCTATTTAATTAAATAAGAGGACTTAGGGATTTAAATTAAACAAGTTGATTTATCCAATTTAATAGGACTAAGGGTTAGCATGAAAGGGGGTGAATTAACCCAATTAGGTTTATTAGATTAATAGATGAAATTGACATAATTAACTAAATAGCTAGGCTAATTTAATCAATTAAGCGAAAAGAGGATGGGTTTTAGGATGAAACGGTGTTAGTATGTCTGATTCAAGTGCATGATATCATTCAAGACATTTTTAAGTGTCTACAACTAACACCATTCTCATCC
>VDFB02280045.1:0-31184 GCA_007258455.2 Sequoia sempervirens | reverse complement strand
TATCCTAAATGATATCATACACTCGAATCAAGTATACTAACATCATTTCCTCTTGAAACCCATCCTCCTTTCGCTTAATTAATTAAATTAGCCTAGCTAATTAATTAATGGTATCATTTTCACCTATTAACCTAATTTATTAAATCAGGTTAATTTACCCCCTTTCGTGCTAACACTTCATCCTGTTAAATTAAATAAATCAAACTATTTAATTTAAATCCCTAAATCTTCTTATTTAAGTAAATAACCCTAAGGTATTTAATTAAATGTCATTCCACCTTTTCCCATTCATGAAATCATTTTATTTAATGAATATCATCTAAGTCTTCTAAATCCCCTAATTGCATAATTAATATTGTTTAATTATCAATTAAATCTAATTCCCCCCACTTGCAACAGAATATTCCTCCTTTGCACATTCTTCCAAATGGAATATTCCTTCCTTTTCATAATTTAATTTAGTTTTAATTAACTAAATATCCTTTTTCCTTACCCATGAGAGAGCATTCCAAAGAATATTCTCTCTCCTCACTCATTTGAAAAGGTGTGTGGAATATTCATTTTTCTCAACAAACTTACTTCTTTAACTTCGAGTGTTAACGTGGTGACCTCTTGTAGCAAATTAACTTATGACCCTTAAAAGTTGAAAGTGTGTTTGTTTGAAAAGGAGAACTTTGATTAAATCCTCATCTTGCATTCTCACCTGTTGATGAGTATCCATGATTCGCGCCCAATTTCTTCCATCCTTGGTCGCGATCAACTTTTAATATCAACCTTTCATTTCTCATTTGCTTTCCTATAAATAGGTCACTATTTGGAAACAAATGGATCCATCTTTTAGAGAAAATTTATGTTGTTAAAATGACTCACACTCACACTCATATTTTGCACACATTTAGTATCTTTTAGTTCATTTTAGTTGCATTAATTAGCTTTAAGCTTCCATTAATGGCTTCCATGATCACTTAATGCGTCCATTTAGCTTGTTTAATTAATTAGGGTTTTAATATTTTAGTTTAGAATCCATTTATAATTAGCTTAGCATTTGTATATCTTCATCATTTAGCATAAAATCATGTTCAATTAGCTTGCATCATGCTCATTTAGATTAAAATCATGTTTACATACACATCTCACAATCGTTCCACTGCTTTCTTCAATAAAACCGACTGAAAGCTCATTTGATCCATTTAGATTGGAAAGGGTTGTTCCACATCAACACACAAATACTACTCCTGGCCAACGGATAAGTTTTGAATGGATTAGAGTAGACATTTAAATGTTATCATAGTTTAGAATGCTTAGTTTTTATAAATGTTTAGTTTAACCTTCATTTCGAATGATCTTGTTGAGATTTGATGTTAGTGGCTTTGTTATGCTTTGATTCTTCATGGATCAAGCATAATCATCCCATACTAATCTATCAATCATAGTAACATCAAAAAAACTCTTAGGATACATTTTGTCATGGAGAGGAGTTGAGATAGATCCAGCTAAGGTAAAAGAAATATTGGATATGGAACCACCACAAACACTGAAGCAGTTCTCTGAGGTTTACAAGGGAGATTACAGTCTATTAGAAGATATATAGCAAGTTGGCGGATAAGATTCATCCCTTTTCTCACCTTCACAAGGGGATAGCTTAAAAATGGGACGAGAAATGTGACAAAGCATTCTGACAACTCAAAGATTACCTATTGACACCTCCCATCCTTATGCCACCAATACCAAACAAACCTTTGATTTTGTATATCTTGGCTACATTAGTAGCTTTGGGTGCTCTTCTTTCATATCATAATGAAACAAGTAGAGACAAATTTACTAAATTAGTAGGAATTTGGCCAGGTACAAGCTAAATTACTCACCATTGAAAAGGCTTTCCTAGCAATGGTGTTCGCTTCACAAAAATTTAGACACTACATGCTTTCACACCAAGTAAAGCTCATCACTAAGATAGATCCATTGAAGTATTTGTTATCCAAGGCTACTCTCATAGGATGAATGGCCAAGTGGGTGATGATCCTCATAGAGTTTGATATATAGTGCATGGATTGAAAAGCTATCAAGGGGCAGGTTATTGCAGATCAACTGGCAGAGGCACCTATCTATGTAGAGAATCTATTGGTGTCTAAATTTTTTGATGAGTTAGTATTTTTCCTCAACATAGTAGATTCGTGGAAGATGTATTTTAACAGTTCATACACACAACATGGGTCTGGAGTGAGCATTTTCCTCATCACCCCACAAGGTGATTATATTCCTAATTCATATCGGGTATCTTTCCCATGCACCAATAACATCACCAAGTATGAGGCTCTTATCACGAGATTGAGAATTGTAATATAATGGTAAATCCAAGAATTTAAGGTCTATGGAGACTCATAGATGATTGTAAACCAAGTTAAAGATGACTATCAGACCAATCGTAAAGAGAAAATAGTAAAGAGAAAAATCATCCTCTATAGAAAACCACTTCGGTGGTGCTTTGGGAAAGTACCTTGGTGAAAACCTGGCAAACAGGCATCTTCCATAAATAAGCACCATCCATCCATCATTGACTCTTTGGCTTACTCTGCTTTGTCACCCATTTCATCCATCCTCCATCCTATTTATTTCATCACCCATTCGTGTTCATGTCATAGCCAGATATTAAGTATCATGTTCCCCTTTAGTACTACTTGGCACATTCCTAAGGTCAACTTGTCCTGCCTATATCGAGGTAGTCTATCGCATCACACTAGGGGCATCTATCTATACTTACATCGGGTTAGATCCTTGTATATTCCCTTAAGGTAATTCACAAAGTCTCTCGAAATCCAAAAATAGTTGCAAAAATCTCAAAATCCAAAAATAGTTGCAAAATCTCAAAATCCAAAAATAGTCACAAAATCTCAAAATCCAAAAACAAACGCAAAATCTCAAAAATTCCAAAAACATTCAAAAAATTTGTATATCTCAAAAAATCCAAAAACATTTGAAATATTGTAAATTTAAAATCCCAAAACATCAAAGTCTTGTAAAGTCAAAAATCCAAAAACATTCAAATCATCTCAAAAATCCAAAAACATTCCTATCACACCAAAATCCCTAAATAGGTCAAAAAGTCAAAAAGTCAAAAAAACTTCTTGAACTACATTGTCTCTGAGCTTGAACATAGGCAAGGCCATCGCCAATGAGCCATCAAGGAATTAGGTTAGTCTTTAGGATTCTATCATAATAAACTAACAATCCATGAATGTTCATATGTCATCAATAAATGATTACTGGTCAAAGTCAGTCGAACTACGTCATCTCTACATGTATAACGTAGGCAAGGCCATCACTGATGAGCCCCTAAGGCACTAGGTCAATTTCCCCTTGGGTCTTGGTCTAGATATAATAAAACACAAAAACATTTGGGAAATATTGAAAACCTAAAACGTTCATAAAATATTCAAAAAAATCCAAAACAACCTCAAATAACTTGAAAACTTAAACATTCACATACACCCAAAAGATCAAAACAACCTCAAAACATCACAAAATGTTAAAAACATTGAAATATTCCAAAAAGTTGAAAACCATCCATCCCATTTCAATTTCACCCACAATAAACTCCCCTCCATAATAAATGGATCATCATCATCCACCTTTGGTAAAACAAGTAGAAACAAGTGTGGCAATTCGAGAAGTGTAAACCTAAATGTAAAAAAATATAAAGTCTTGATCATGGGTAAACAAGTCAATTAACATTTTTTTCAATAGCCTATCAACCAATTAGTCTTAGTCAAAACATTTGATAAACATGTCCTAGGATGCATCCTTCCTACAATGGACATCATCATCAGAAATCATCCTAGTTAGGTTATTATGGCAAGAGGTATGAATAACATTGATTGTTTGTTCATTTTGATATTCTCTTATGATTTATCTTAGTGGTCCATTACAATGACCTCTCGATGATGTCTATCAAAATGATTTAGAGAGAAAGGAATGGGGACATTGATCTTTAACTTTCGTTTGCTATGCTTGTTGGATATTCTTGTAGTACAACCTTGGTGAATACTTATCTTGCATGTGCAAGGTAGACTAAAGTGAAATAATGGTTAGGAAATATCAGGTTCTTCATACTTTTTGTGTGTTAGTCTCATTACTTCAATGGCTTATTCTTTCACATGGTCAAACAAGGTTTCTATATGTCAGGTATGAACAAGGATACTCCTATCTGTTTGCAAAGTCAAATTCCATCACATTAGATACAAAGCCATCCTGGTTATCAATACCTTGATGCATCGTGTCTATGTACTATATCAAAAATAAGCAATGATATAATGAAGTATCCCAATCCCTGAAACAAGAAAATCATCATCTCTCATCACCATATCTAATAAAGACTTGAAGAATCATAGGCTTGTTGAACTTTCGAATCAATCTTAAAATCAATGGTTAATCCATTCATACTATTCTTCTATCTTTTTACATGCTAACATGGTATCATGATAGTCAACAAAAATAATAAATGCATCCATCTTGCATCCACAAACCATCAATTTACATACATCCTGCATAATCATAATCATATCATAATCATGTCATATCGCATAGAAAATACACAAAAAGAAGTGCATCCATCTCTTAGCATGAACATCTTGCATCATCACGACATGACACATAGAAAAGATACTAAAAAATAAAATGATTCATCCATCGCATTTGCATCCATAACATAAGGATATGCATCCATACATAAAGCATGACATAAAATAAAACAATGCATTATAAACATCGCACCAAAGATCCTCTCATATATATCATCAAAATAAGGACTATCATGATACAAAATTTGAGTCAATATGTGATATCATTAAAAATGAATATACCTGAGGCTATAAAAATCAGCCAATTAATGGATATACATAAAAAAATTAGGACTGTACATTAAAAATGTGTCTATAGATAGAGTTATCCTTGGCTCTATTTGTCATCATGCTGGGATAGAGGCTAAGAAGGTTGTCAATCGTCATTGTCTAAAGGTTGTTGAACTAATGGTCCACCTCTTGACCCACTAGGGGAAACCCCACTCTTGTGTGAAAAAAATGACTGTTGCTAGTGGTGAGGGACATCCCTATGATAGAGTGTGGTAATATGTCGCCTCTACTATAACCTAGAAATACATAGTGGCTGATACAACCTATACCTAGGTTTGAGTGACAAAGGCTTCTAACTATTGCTTGCGTCTGATCTCATGTGTGATATATAGGTTAGACTATTGTATCAATTGATGCTCCTCGTCGTGCTCTTCCTTGTACTTGTTTCACTCACCAATCAGCTGCTAGACCTTCTAGTGCACATGGTCATGCTCTTGTCTCAATCAATCCCTCTCTGTAGTCAATGCTTGAATCTGCGCATCTCTGGGGTCTAGACCCTATGGTTTCTATGATTGTTGCTATTGATGTTGATGTTGATGTGGTGGTGCCTATCGTAATGGTTGTATCTGTAAGCATCGAAAATATACCGATTGATATCGCACACTCGATCTTGATCTACTAACATCGCTTCATCCTAAATTATCCCTTTGTCTAACCATTTAATCGAATAGCCTTATTTTATTAAAGTCATCATAATTCTCCTTTTAATTAAATAAATCCCTTGGTTTAATTAAATGATTGTCTCTATATAATTAGCTAGGTCACTTCATCTTCCTATCTTTGATTTAATTAAATAATCCATATTATTTGATTAAATCTCTAAAGTTCATCTAATTAAATTAAATAAATCAAACATTTATCTATTTAATTTAACATCACCCCCTTTGGTTAAATAAATCAAAATATTTATTTATCCAGCCCAACTATTCTTTTCTCATTTTGAGTTATTTAAATCCTGCACCAAGTCAAAATGGTCAAACTAACTACTGTTCATTTAAATTAATCAAATCAAGGATCAACGCTAATCCTAATCACTCAAACCGGATTTGCAACTTGCACATGAAAATTCAATCAGAATTTGAGTAAATCACTCCATTCATTAAAAAGGCATCCAAGTGGGAATATTCCTCAAATTTGAAATCTCCCCAAAGGATTTGTCCTTCCAACATGACATTTGGAATAATTTTAAGTCCTTTTCTGAGCTATGACATTAATCTCACCTTTTCACTCATCCTTCCAAGCCATTTTAATTTGAATCTCCCTTGTACATTCTTCTAAAACTTATACATCCCATCCATTCAAAGTTAAAGTGTACCATCACTGCTCATTCTAGTCCCACATTGCTCTATTTTGGGCATAAGCTAACTCTAAGAATCTATAAATAAGAGGTTAACTCTCATCCCATCATCCACCAACACTGAGTAAACTTACTATACTCAAATTTAGAGCAATCTTCATCCATACCTTTGAATCCATAGCTAGGTTATGCAGGTTTTTCATCATGGAGCACACTTGAATCTTCAACAAAGTGGATCACCATCATCATTCATCAACATTCATCAAGCTTGCATCATTGGAGTTGGGAAAGGGCCAATTTTCACATCAAATTGGCACCAATTCCCCCATGGGATCAAGAGTTTGCATTGCTTTCAATAGGATTTAATCTACTTTCTTGTTCTTTCATTATTTTCTTCTCTTCATTCCTATTTTGAGTTTTGTTAATGGATTTCATGGGGAATCCTTGTTCTTACTTGCATTTGATCTCCTAATGTATTCATTTGTTGTGTTTTGCAGGTATTAGGATTAGGGTTCAACAGTATCAAGGAAGGCTACCCTGGAACCTGTCCTAGCTATTGCCCCTATCCTAAAACCTATCCCACCCTAGGTTGTTATTCATCTTGTTGGTGCCCCATCACTAAGTACTTTTCCATCTTGCTTATCATGTGGAGGTTGTTGTGGCAATTTTTCCTGACCTCATCCTCTAGCTCTACCTTTGACCTATCCCCCTACTAGATCTATCAATCACACCAAGGCATGTTGTAGGAACCAAGCATCATAAGCTGGAGTAGTACCTGCATCATAAGGTCCCCCTGCATAGATCCATGATCATGGGACGAGCTATCAGAAATCATCAATAGCAACCTGAGGAGGAATCTATTGGCCCCAGTCTATCTCTTTGGTAGTCCATGCAAATATAGCCCTGTATGTAGGAGTGACTGCATCCCATACTTCTTTGAACTATTGTGCAACCCAATCAAGCAAATACCTCTCAACCATATGATGCTCACGACTGAGCATATATCTAGTCTATCGTGCGTAAAAAATTGATCTTGATCACCATACCATGGGTAAGGTTGGATCCAAGGTCTCCATTTGAACATTGTCATGTCATTTATGATAGCCTCCAATATATAATCCCTACAATGTTGATATGGTGAAGAGTGGTGATGGCCCCATATCTATAGACCACTAGCTACTCCTCATCAATGTCTTCTAATGTAATGATCGATCTAAGCACAACAATGTGCTCCCAATCCTAAATATGAAGCATTGTCACTCTTGTTGATAAACTCTGCCCTCACATGTATACAACCTAATGCATATCATGATATAAAGAAGCGAGAATCACAAGGCCCCAAGCATAAAGAGTCATCTGGTGCACCATCCCCTTCGAGACGAGTCCCCAATCAAAGCTTAAAACCTCTACTCCATCTATTTGGTACCAGTTCTCCATTGATCAATGCTCCTATCACCAATGTCAAATTAGGTACATGTCCTCAATACTGTCACAAGTCAATATGGTGACTATCTACCTAGAGGGTATCTATACCAAGAACATCATAGATCACATCCATCTCGATAGCAACATCGTAAATGATCTGCTCTTTATGTATTGACGCTCATAAAATGTGCCACACATCCTCTAGTGTGATGGTCGCCTCACCAATGGGAAGTCAAAATGAAGAGGTATCACTATGTCAACGCTCAACCAATGCATTCATCATAGCTAAATGTGTCTAAATCTCTGGCATATGAGCTAGAAATCCCAATCTAATCGTGCTAAGAAAGAAGTTCTTGTTGTCACCAAAATGGTGAACGCAAGATAGAATGTTGTGTTAGGATTCAGGCAAATCAGAGCAATAAACATTAACAATTATATGCAAATTAAATAACCCATAAATAATAATGAAGAATAATACAAATGAGATTAACACAAAAATTTAGCATGGTTCACCCAATATGGGCTACATCCACAGAAACTAATCCACCCAATGATTTTATTATCCAGTGAAAAACAAATTACAATCTCACAAATTACACACACTGCAACTTACATCCCAGGTGCTTATAACAAGCTTTTGGAAGGTTAAAAAATTAGGGTTTTACAAAGTTGTTTTTTTCATTTGGTGTGTTAGTGGGAAAACCTTGACATGCTAATGGAAAAAGGAAATTAGGGGTTGCGCCCTTGAACCCTCGTTGTGGGCCCACCTAAAACCTCAGCAAGGATATGCTATGAGTGTAGAATATTTGCATGATTAGTTGTCGCATATCAACATGTTGGGTCAACACTCCCAAGAAATGAGTGTTCAAATGGTCCCCTACACGCATGAAGCGAACAACATCAAAATTGCTAAAAACTAACAAAATTATAAGTTTAAAACCCTAAATCTACAATTGCATCCTTGTTTTACAATTGCACTAGCCTATCAATTTGCAATTATGTCACCTTTTGACAATTATGTTGCTATATGCAAATGCATCATGACATTCAATAGTGTTGTTGAAACCAAATCACCTATTTCAATCCTATTCTACATGTTCGTCGCTTCACAGCAATTGCGTTGCTAGACCAAAATAGCATATTGTGCTAGCCTTTTACAAATGTGCAGCTAAGCTACAACTGCATTCCTAAACTTAAAATGGTTGTTGTGTAATATTTTTTCAAATGTGTTGTAACAATGCAATTGCATTGTTGGTTGAGACAAAGACGTTGCAATATTGTGACACAATTGTATGACCTAATTAAGCTCAAAATTAAAGCAAAAAAAATGTGGAAACGAAAAAAAATTTGAAGTACGTACCAAAGGTCCTGCATCGGTGGGCCACTGGAACTCTCAGTCTCAATTTGCAGTGTGCTGGGGGAGCACGAGATCAACCATTTTATCAAAATCTCAGAGCAAAATAGTAGCAAATCTCCAAAATAAAAATGTTCAAATGAATTGAAAATGACCCCTAAACTCCTATTTACACTTGAAAATTAGGGTTTTTGACCTAATTGAAGGGGGAAAATGTGGATTTTTAATATTTTGAGTCCAATTTTTGAGCTATGAAGACTTTTTGAAGCCTTTTTTAGTGTCCTGAGCCTATTTTCATGTCTATTTCATAGTAGAACCTAACTGATGTTTTTGTCACAATCTCGACCTAAAATCATTTTTTTTGCTCGATCTCTCAAGGGGGCAATATATCGGCATAATTTCTTTTGTTGAGGCAGAGTGGAGCATCCAAAAAATCATGAATTTTCAATTTTTAATCTGAGTAGTAGCATTGATTCAAAAAGTGTCAATCTTTGAACCAATGCAATAGGTACCTTGATTCAAGAGGGGCAAAATATAGATACTTAAAATTGTCGTGATTAATATTGCACATCCAAACTTATTACTAATGTGACCAATGACTTAGTATAGGCTAACTACACTTGATCCATTAGGATTCAAAGCATAATTAAGCCACTAAACATCAGTCCTAATAAAATAATTTAATGTAAACTAAGCTAAGAATTCATTAAAACTAACATATTGAAATATGAAAGCTTCAAAAACATCTATTCTAATCCATTGAAACTTATCCCATTGGAGGATTGGTGTTGCATTGATGTGGAATGGAAACCCTTTCCCAATCCCATGGATAATGAACTTGTTTCGATTGATTCTATTGAAGAGAATTGATGAAACCGGTGAGAGATGTGTATGAAAACATGATTTAAAGCTATTTTGACATGATGAATGCTAAGCTATTCTAAGTGTATGCAATGCTCAAAAGGTTGAAACCCTAGTTTTAAAACATACTAAATGGATTCAACTAAGTTACCATGGAAGCCATTAATCGATGCTCTAAGATAATGATGCAAGTAAATTAACCTAAAAATGCTTTTAAAACATAAAATGTGAGTGCAAGATGAGAGTGATTTTAACAACATGAGTTTACTATTAAAATCTGGATCCCTATTCAATCAATTTAAGCTCTATCTATAGAATAGGCAAAATTAAATTGATGGCCAAGATCAAAAGGATCAATCAATGGTCAAAATGGAAGGAAGATGGAGGCATGGATCATGGATTCCCATTAAGGGTTGAGGATGCAAGATGGTATTTAATCAAGGGCTTACATTCATCCAAACAAACACACTTTCAAAACTTGCACAAGAAGCTTTGTTGAAAGTTTGTTGTAAAAAGGAATATTCCCTTTTTCAAAGGAGTGAAGAAAGAGAATATTCTCATGGGTGAGGAAAATTAGATATTTAGTTAATTAAAACCATATTTAATGTGCAAAGGGGAAGGAATATTCCATGAGAATAATCCTATTGGAGGAATGTGCAAAGGAGGAATATTCCCTTGCAAGTGGAAGGATTATATTTAATTAATAATTTGATAATTAAAACAATGTTTCAATTATGCAAATTAGGGGAATTAGATGATATTCATTAAATAATTTATTTATTTAATAAATGAAAAGGGGAAGTGATGATATTTGATTAAATAACTTAGGGCTATTTAATTAAATAAGAGGACTTAGGGATTTAAATTAAACAAGTTGATTTATCCAATTTAATAGGACTAAGGGTTAGCATGAAAGGGGGTGAATTAACCCAATTAGGTTTATTAGATTAATAGATGAAATTGACATAATTAACTAAATAGCTAGGCTAATTTAATCAATTAAGCGAAAAGAGGATGGGTTTTAGGATGAAACGGTGTTAGTATGTCTGATTCAAGTGCATGATATCATTCAAGACATTTTTAAGTGTCTACAACTAACACCATTCTCATCCTAATTCAACCCTTTTTGAATATTTAATTAAATGATCCTTATTGTTTAATTGAATTCATCATTTCTTCTATTAATTGAATAATCAACATATTAGGTTAATTCTCCCCTTTCATACTAATTATCATCATGTTTTATTAAATAATGTGAATTATTTAATTAAATCTTTTAATTCCTCCATCATGCACAATTAGATAATATTCTAATTATTTAATTGACTAATTTCTTTCATCCCTCCAATTTCTCCCACTTGCAAAGGCATTTGAAATTTAAATAGTTTCCCTCTTAAATGGAAATATTTTGCATATTCCTCCTAAATTTTAGGATTTGTGTTTCTTCAAATCAATTTGAACCATTGATTAAACTCATCAATCCATGTCAACTTTCAATCTCCTCCATGGATTGAATTCTTGATCCATGTCAATTTTTCTCCTTAATTTGCATCCATTGATTAATCAATTCAATCCTAACCATTGATTCACTTAATATTCCTATAAATAGCCTTCATTTCTTGAGTAATTCATCCACATTCGTTGAGAACATATACATTATAGTAATTTTCATAGCAATCTTTATGAGCATTTCATCCATTTTAGCTAATCTTGCATCCATTTTCCATCAATTGCATCCATCTTCAAGCATGTTTCAATCAAGGGATTGGGAAAGGGCTGACATTCCACATCAATTCAGCACCAATCCCCTAATGGGATGAGGTTTTATGTATTAAATTAGGTTTCCTTTAAGCATTTCATTGATATTTGATGTTTTAATGGCTTATTAGTTTAATATTTTCAAGAATTTCATTGGGAGAATAGCTTAATTAGTTAAATCTTGGTTTAATTTTGGAAATTTCATCATTTTTAGCTTATTTCATGATCATGCTCATAGGTAAGACTTTATATGACACTACTTTGGAAGTCACTACAAGTGAAGAAGCTCAAGACATTGATGCTCAACATGAGCATGCAATAGATGAACATATTTAGGATAATGTTCCTCCAAAATGGAAGAATTAGCACAGGAAGATGAAGAAGCAAAGAAGAATGTTGAAGGAGAGATAGTCACCAGTGAGGAAGCATCAAAAGAAGATACATCCACTCCTCCTAGATGGTACTTGAAGAAAATGTTACTCCTCCAGACAACACAGGGAATCCTGCAGAGGAAGAGAATGCAAATAAGATTGGTGCAAAAGAGAATGATGAAGCATAGAAGGAGGATACATAAGAAAATAATGAGAAGGAAGATGAAGATAAAAATGAGCATCCGTAGTTTAAAGTATGCTGGTAAAAACTTTATGTATTTGATAGATAATGGTTGGACTATGGTAATGGTTTTAAATTTGGGCCTGCGAGCTAATATGATGTTGTTTTTTGGTTTAGATGGTGGTGTTGTTTCCCACCTCTAATGCTCTTTTTGATCTGCTATTGTTACTATGGGATCAGGGCCCTTCCCTACTTATCTTATCAAAAATAATGAGAATCCATTTGTAGATGTAAAAATAGAAGAAGAAAATCCAGTAAACTCCAGAAAGAATGAGGACTTAAAGGGAAAGGTTGTGGAGATTACAAAGAGTTCTAGTGAATCCTTCGGCTCCTCTGGAGATTCCTTGAATAATCTACTCAATATGCAATTCAACTTTTAGCCTGTTGTGTCATCACAATTGCTACAATTGCCAATGCAACAAGGAAATTTAGATATGGACAAGATTTCCCCCCTCCACAAGATATAGTTGGGAGATGTATTCCATGCATCTTCTTGGAAGCATATCACAGAAACACATCAAAAGAGTGGAGAACTAATGGGAGTGGGAAATGCATTGCAAGAGGCCATACCCAGTGTAAACATTGATACATCACTTTCTGGTATGGAAAATTTAAAGCTATTAATTGATTCTTTTAAAGAGTATGCCTCTGGTCTTAGAGGTGAAGTGGAGAAAGAAGTTGAAAAGAAGATAAATGCTGAAAAGATGTTGGATATTACTAAAAAATATGCTCTTGCACATAAAAAAATTTCAAGAGAATTTGAAGGATGCATAAGGGTGTGTAGATCAGGCAAAGGCTATTTACCAATATGGCATGAAGTGGCACGGAGCCACACAAAGAATTAGGAAGGAGATGGAATCCATTGAGTCCTAGATCAATATTGCCTCTAGTGCCTTATGACCCAACACTTGATCTAGCTAGAGACACAAGGAATGTTATAGAGGATTGGAATAAGAAAGTATTTTAGCTATAGGCTCAAAAGGAGCATATAATTTTGTAGTTTGGAGAGATTTGGAACTTGGTGAATCCCAAATTCACACTTGTTTCAAGAGCCCTTTTGAGTGCTACCAAAGATACACAGATGAATCTTGTACCTAGCTCTCTGAAAGAAGGAGAAGAGTTACTAATGGAGTTTGAAACTCAATGCAGATTGCTTGGGTCAACTAAGAAGGAAAACAAGTGTGGAAAACCCATTTATAGAAGTTAGAAGAGTCAACCTCTTCTGGTTGACAACATTTCTTACTCTTTATGCATTTTCAATTTTTAGTTTCAAATTCTTTGTACATATGCAAAGTATATAGAGTAGTTTCCTATACAAATTTCTAGTTTTTCTCTGGTACATGAATTAGGGGGAGTCGATTCAATCTTTCTGCTTGTACATAATCATATATTTCTAAGGGGGGGATCTAGTATATGTTAGAACAGTTGTTGTAGGCACCCTTTGCCCTTGATGTTAAAGGGGGAGAATGTTTTGGAGATATTTTGGAGAAGTTTTAGAATGTTTCCATCAATTACAAAGGGGGATATTGTTGGAAGAATGAGAAGTTTGTCATTGATGTTGTTTTTGGAAACATGAGCATGTAGGATAAGCACAAGTTATACTATTATGTGTTGCAATGTTGTCATTGATGTCAACATTGCATCTTGGTGTGAAGGATTTGGTGCAAATCATTTTCGTTGGTTCTAACATGCTTTGGAATGTTTGTGGAAGACAATTTTCAAGATGGTTTGATCTGGTAAAGTTGATTATGATGAAAATTGACTAAGTGCTCATTCTGATAATTTTGTGTAACAAAGCATCCAATTTTTGGGTATGCACTGGTCCACAAATTAACATTTTACTCTACAATTATACTATAATATTTTTGGTTGGTAGAAGTATCTAATTCCATAATTCCATTTTTTTTTGGCTTTTGGTTTGAAAATTACAGATAACAAAAGTTTGACCTTGCAAATTATAGTCATTTCCTGTACAATGCATATGAGTAGGAGATTATGCACTTCTCCACAAATAGGTTTTTGACTTTATAGATTTAAATAAATATTGACAGATGTTAATAGAGTATGAATTCTAGTTGGCATGATATTTTGAGGTACACATGTTTGAATATGGGTATATAGTTGAAGAATTTTTGTAGTAGGTCTTATGTGGTGTCGACCTAATAGATGTGAAGATATGCGAAGGTTAAATAAGTGTTGCAGAGTTATGTGGGAGATGTTATAGGTCCATGTTGAAATATTTCAAATTGTTTTAAGTATTGAATCTTGGTATGAGGCATGTGTGGAAGGTTTTGCTTTCAACGAAATATATATATACATATACATATATATACACATACACATCAGAGAGGAGACAATCAACAGTCAACTAGACTGTGTCTCTTCTCACATTTTCTCTTTAGTGGGCAATGGTCCATCGACAAATGTTCAATTCCATATAGTGAGACATTTTGTAAATATACTCACACCATTATAATAATATATTGCGAGCCAATCCTCACCCTTGGTTTTCCATTTCAGTTTTCCACGTAAAAATCTCGGTGTTCATGTGTTATGTGATGTTGTTGAATGTTTCATGATTTCTTTCATTACTATAATTCAATCTCCTATGTGGATTGGATGTTTAATTGTTTGAATGGTGTAAAAGAATACTGATTCACCCCCCTTGCATTATTTTGGGTGTTCAACAAATTTATATATGACAACCTAACGTTTTTGTTGTGAAAGGTAAGGAATAATTGGTTTATAGGTTGAAGAGATCTTTGTATGCATTGAAATAGTCACCCAAGATGTGGTACCCGAAGTTTGATGCTTTTGCATTGAAGTTGGGTTTTCTTAGGATCAAGGAGAATCATTGTGTTTATATTAAGGTTATTGGTGAATATGGTGTATTAACAATGGGACCTCTATTGATTTTTGGGCTGATTTGAGGGAGGGTCACCCTCCTCTATGGGATATTGTGGAATTCAACACTATTAAACACATCCTCTCTGAGTGTGTTGGTACACAGGTGGTTGATTAGATCAAGAAATATGAAAGAAATGGTTTAGTGCAATGACATTGGTTGAAGCTAGATGATTTGGAGGTTGACGTTCAAGTTATTAAAAATCATTTTATAAATTTGTTGGAAGAACACAAAATATCGTTAACCGATAAGGAAGATGTTATTGTTTGCTTTGGGGAAAAGTTGGGTAAATATTTTGTTCGGTTGGGGTACCAAATTCATCATGTTGTCAAGGATAACTCAAATTTGTGTAAGGATTTATGTTGGGTAGGTGCACTCTCCCTAACAATGGAGCTTTTTTGTGGATTGCACTTCATCATAGGATCCTTACCTATGATATAATTTAGAAGGTTGGGATTTTGGGTTATTCAAGGTGTATCATGTGCAAACAAGTGGAGGAAACATGAGATCACCTACTCTTCAATTATAATGTGACTTCAAAATGTTGGGATTGGTTGCAAGGGAAATTAAGTTGGTTTGGGCCCAAAAATGAGTGATTTTGAGACTTGAATTTGGGTTGGTTGAGTTTGCACAAAAGAAATCTTTGGGGGAGCATTTGGGAGTGTGATCCTTCAATATTGGTGTGGCACCTATGGAAGGAGCGTAACCAGAGAATTTTTCAGAGAGAAGGAAATAATTACAGTGGAAGCATTAAAATGGAAGATTGAATTTTCCCCGATCAAAACACTCAACAATAAGGTGTATGGGAGGTGCTCAAAGGTTTTTTCAGTTTGGGGTGATCATATGGGGAAATTTTGGATTGGGCTTAAGGTGCCCATTGATTTTGGTTTGTTAGGTGTGTTGGATGGGAAGTTGAAAAGAATGCAAGCTAAATGGACTGCCCCCTAGTAGTAGGTTGTAATTAAACTTTGATAGAGCTACCAGGGATAATCTTGGATGTGTGGGGCTTGGTTGCATCTCAAGGGATGAGAAGGGTGATGTGGTTTGGGCTCTTGTTGCGTCTAATGGGTTTTCATCTAACAACAATGTGGAATATTTTACTCTAATTAGAGGTTTGGAGGATGTGTCAAAAGAAATTAGAAGGATATCTACATAGAAGGAAATTCTTTGATTTGTATTAATGGCATTCGAAAGAAACGTTGTGCTAATTGGAAGCTTGAGAAGTTGGCGAGACAAGCTTGGGTATTCTTAGATAATTTAAACATTTTGATTATGCATGTTTACCGAGAGGCTAATGGTGTAGTTGAGTAGCTTGTCAATTTGGGAGTGGATGGTCTTGGGTTGGATACTTCAGTGATTGCCCACTCAAGTTATGAACTCAACAAAATTTTAAATAATGAGAAATAC
The DNA here is from genome assembly GCA_007258455.2 of Sequoia sempervirens. NCBI lineage: Eukaryota > Viridiplantae > Streptophyta > Pinopsida > Cupressales > Cupressaceae > Sequoia > Sequoia sempervirens. The sequence continues at coordinate 14,658 of VDFB02280045.1, read as the reverse complement.
ATATGATCTGATGGGTTGTCTTTTGTTTATTCTTCTCATTCCCCATGTCACGCTTTGGCTTGTACATTGGTTTGTGATGGGTGTATTTTTTTGTTTGGTGTGTGGAGTTTTGTGTTGTAGTGGGATTTGAGGGTTGTTTTGTGAGAGTCACGTCTACTTTGCTTCCCTAATGTCTATTTTTTTGGGGGTGGATGGTTGTTGCTGGTGGGTACGGTGGAATGTTGTCTTGTGGGAGCTATTTGATTTCTTCCCTGAAGCCTATGTGTAATTTGTTTATTATCTTCATCGGTGCTAAGGATATTTTTCAAGGGTTGTTGTTGGCTTTATCCCTAGCTTTGTTTTGGGATGGATACTAGTTTAGGTATCCTAAGGTTTTTGTTTCTCATGCAAAATCTTTTGTGGTCTTTCACTCCCCTGCTCTATTGGAGCATCTCTTCATTGGTGTTGATGGCTTGATGTGTCATCTTGCACTCATTGTTGTAATGGTTATGTTTTTCTTTATAATTCAGGGAGCCACCCCCTAAGGTGGTGCTTACTAAAAAAAAAAGATAGAATAATTGATAATCCTATGATAACATAACAAGATGAAAATGCATTAGTCATTTTTAGGTGTCTACATTTCCCCTCTTTGAGACAATATGTTTTATAACATTGTTTTAAAGAAGTAATGATGGTGATGTGTCTTAGTGTTCCCTAATAATACCAAGGAATGTAGGCATGATGCCCCCTTGAGAGATTAGCAAAGAAAGAACAAAATTTCTAGTTGAGATCATGAAAGGATAGATAGGCTAGGTAAGCAAGACATGACTGATAAAGATGCTAGAAAAGACACAACTAAGGAGGGCTAGGGATGAAAACCTAGGATTAAGAGAGCTATATATGGGAAGGTAAAAATAACTTATTTGTACTCTTGTTCTCAAAAAATTAGAGAAACCTCTAGAGCATCCAAATTTTTTTTGACATGATGGCCGACATTCTAAGGATGATTCACCAAGTGGAGCACATGCGGCTCTTCGACCAACCAATTAGTGCAAGACTAGTAGTGATGGCCTTATCCTTGGGGCTTGAAAGGTAGATATAGATGCATGTATTAGATGTAGAAGTAGGAAAATGCAAAAGAACAACATTGGAGTATAATTGCACTAATGACACGATATTATGATTTTGACAAGTGGGGTTGCACAAATGATGCAAAATTACACATTTGATAGGAAATGTTGCACAAGTGAATAATAAAACTATGTAATTGTATACTTATGTAATTGATAGAAAATTTTCTATTAATGATAGGTTATGTTGTGCAATTATATGAAATTGCAACACAAATGATCAAATATTGTGCAATTGATGAAAGTGTGTAAATAATGAGAAATACAACGAAATTGATGGAAATTGTTGTGCAATTGATAAAATTGCACAAATGAGGGTTTAGGTTACTCAAATGATACAAATATGGGATAGATTAAAAAACATTAAAAGGCTAATGTTATGCAATTGGTGAATGCAGGAGGATTCAGATTAGCTAATGTCATGAGAGCAACATTCAGTTGCCATGCTATTAAGATCATAGTTGAGCAAGATGAATGGAGAATTCCTAGGCATGGTGGGATTATGACATGTCTCATACATGCTTGAGATCAAGGCTAATCTAGCCATGACGATAAATGGCACAATGAGAATAGTACATTCATCCTACCAACTAGAGAGGCCATTGTCACACTAGAGGAAATCTTGAGGATCTGTGGATATAAATTTCCTCAAGCTCCCTTCGGGTTGTTCTTATTTTTGATAAGTCTAGACCGCATCCCATACATTTGAACTTCATCGGGCCCCTTTTTGAAGAGCTTCATCTGCTACCTCCACGTGTCCACCAAGTGCTCTCCGAAGGGATTTCTTCCTTCACTTTTCTTCCGAGCCCCGCCATGCTTCCACGTGTCAACACTGCAAGCATCTTAAGGAATACTTCCCTTCTCTTTTTAACCGGGCTTCATTTGCATGCCACGTAGCAGCTATCTACATTCACTTTTGGGCAGACCCCATAGTCACCGCTAACAATGAAAACTTCTCCACATGTCTTCCCAATACAAATTTTCACCGCAAGGAGGGAGTAATGAACAATGAGCCCCGACTTGTTGCCATGTGTCCTAACTGCCTTCGTAGGTAAGTGACACATGTTTGCACAAGGGTATGCTGGGACCACTACCATCATTCATAGGGGATACATTTGGCTTGAGGACGATGATGTTCCATGCTTAGAATATTTTTTTGTTGCAATGACCAAGGGAAATCATTGCTCTAGGCATCATTATTCATGATGGGGGAATCCTTTCTATTATTGGCTCACAAAACGGTGGGATTATTTTCTATAAATATTGCTTCTTCCTTCCAAAAATGAGTTTAGAAGATGCAAAATTTTTTGTGAAAGACACTAGGCCTTTTGTACTATTTTTAGATTATTGTATAAGACTCATAGACTATGCCACTATTCGACCTTTCTATTTTCTTAAGCTATTTAAAAAAACATTATACTATGCCATCACTGTACTGAATGATTTATTTGCAGAAATTTAATGATTCCAATATAAATTGTTGATTTAGATCATGTCTTTGACTCTTCTTTTCAGTAAATGTGTATGGGAATTATTTTATGTTATTAGATAAATTATTCAAGTTTTCATCTTTGATTTATATTATTCCAGGACTTAGTAGATTGTTGAACGAGCCCTTAAATCACATCCCAAAGGATAGATTTATTGTGCCTATATATAAATATTGGCACATCGCCTTAGTTAGATCTTTGTTTTTTATATCTGCTTTCATTTCCCATTCCAAAACCCCAAATACAGAAGAAGTTGGCTTCTTTAAAAATCTAAAGGTCACTCAATTTAGCGCAATTGGTCCCCCCATTATATGAGTTTCCCATAAGGCTGTTACCTTGCCAATTTTTGGCATCAACAGTTTATTTTTTTGGCAATGTACCTAAACCTAAAGTGGGTGTATGAGCCATCAACCTATTACTAGATCCCAAACAACTAATAATTTTGGCTTGCTAGTGCCACCACTAGTAACACCATGAACTATAACCCATCCAATGAACGTTCCACTCCCTCCACCAGCCACATTGTCAATTGCTAACATAAATTACATGGTGTGGGATGTTGGAAGTCCCCTGGTAGCACCAGTAGCACCCGTCATTTGGGCCGCTATCTCGACCTTTGCTTTAAAAGCTATACCAAAATTCACTGAGGATGGCTCAAAAACACCATCCAAACACCTTCAAGATGTGGCAGGCGTGTGTTTGGTGCACAGAGTTACCAACCAAAATATAGCGCTAAGATTGCTCGCCACCTCTTTCAGAGGCAAGGCGCTAGATTGGTACCGCACTCTGCAAGCTAACACTATCGATACCTAGGATCAACTCGAAGATCCTTTCTACGAAAGGTTCTCAAACGATGGAGATAGGTCCTCGCTATATCATCAAGTGTTGACCATAAAGCGAGCCCCGCATGAAGCCATGACTGACTTCAACGCTTGGTTCCATACAACCTAGCAGATGATTTAGATTGTTATCCACCTACCAACTAAGTTTGCATTCATGTTCTACTTAAAATCCATCAATGCTGACATATCAATGATGATCCAATCCCTTGGTAGAACCACTCTCCTAGATGCATACAATGTCATAATCAAAGTAGAGAACAATCTGATAGACGTTGCAAAATTTCCACCTTGGCCCACTATGCCTATATTCCCCAAGATATTAGTTCCTTCCTAGGAGATTCCATCTACCAGTGTGCCCTCTCCTCCCCAATCCATGTACACATATGTGAATGCACCACATAATGTTGCTTCCACATTTGGATCTTTAAAGGATGAGATGAGCGAGTTCAAGGAGATGTTGCAGACTATCGCTAATAAAATAACTACCATTAAGCAGAACTAGTTTGCGCCTCTGAAGCCAAACTACCAAAACTACGGAGATGGACAATCTTCTTACCAACAGTTCTAGGGAGGTGCACACACAAATCCGCAGGCTCAAACAACCAATAAAATAGTGCTAGTACCTACTCTGCTGCAAGGTGCTCACCCAAGCTCTAGTAGAGAACTAACAGTAGGGCAAAACAATTTAGTCGATGATATCAACCCCTGGTGCTTCCCCTATGGTGATGCGCATATGCCACAAAATTGCCCACACGACAACCTACAAGAAAAGGTGGTGAAACAATGCAGCCAAGGCACAACGTCAGATCTAGGAGATTATGTATATGCCTCTCCGCAAATGGAGAACGTGGTACTCACCACGCAAATGCAAGGGATTTCCCTAGAGCAAGAAATAGATATAGCTCCCGATCATGCACTCTTTTCATGGATGGAAGAAGAGGAGGCAGTGTTTGCAAATGATGCTTCCACGTCAAAGGCCCTGCAAGTGTGGTTCAATTATAACACTCGTTCAAAGTGAAGATTCATGGGCAAACCATTCATCCCACAACAAGTCGATTCACGGCCCAAAAGTTCCTTTGAACAAACTCCTAGTACCTTCGTAGTTGCACAACAATTTCAACCATGGAAGGAAATTGTTATAAATAGAGCTCAGGAACAAAAGCCTTCAAATCTTCCACCATTCAATGTGGTGGAACAATTAAAAAAATCTTCCGTTAATGTGCCTCTTTAGGATATCTTAGCTATTCTGGAGCAGAAGACATTACTGTAGAAGGCCCTCTGAGAATATGTAATCGTTGAGCTGATAGAGCAATCATTGAAAGGGAAGGCTGTTGATTCATCACCTTTGGCCAAAGTTCTCACAAATAGTATAAAGGCATCCAAAGATAAGATGAAACCAAAGCCCTTTTTTCTAACCCTTATTGTAGGGAAGAAATTATTGCACAATGTTATGATTGACTCCGACACTAGCACTATAGTCATGCCTAAACATATAGCTAAGGCCATAGGACTTAGCTATGAACCTCTAAATAGAGGGGTTATGCAGTTTGATGGGAACAAGGTCGAAACTGTAGGTGTCATCAAGGATCTTCCCTTGACTTTGTTCTCTTTCCCTAACATCACAGTATCACAAGATACCATGATCATAGACGTTCCCCCCATGTTCATCCTCTATCTATCCCAAGAATTCACTTCCAAGGTAGGTGGATACCTTTCCTTAGACTGGTCGCACTTGATCCTCAAGACCAAGCATGGAGCCAAAATGAAGATAGTATCTGAAGATCTGCATTCAAAACATGTGGCCGATGAAGCTATGATAAAATTTGAAGCTGCTCATACCTCTATCACCAAGGAAGAAATATACTATACTGAGCTCTTAGAAGATGAAAAGGTGACCGGAGACCGGACAGATTTAGAAGAGGTCCTCCTAAGTGAATATATAGACATTGATCATTTTGGCAATTATCATGCCACCGGGTTAGGGACCTATGTCATCTGTGATGAAGATCAGGTGATTCTGAAGGTCATAAAGGAATCTGAAAGTGGTTCATCTATAGAGCTATGGACATTGCACTTTGATGGAGCAAGATGCAAAGTTGGCGCAGGAGCTGGGATATGTTTAACATCCCCATCTAATGAGAAGACACTCAGGTCTTTCTGCTTCTAGTTTGCTTGTTCGAACAACGAAGCAAAATATGAAGGCTTAGTGCAAGGTCTAAGCCTCACCGAGTGGATGGGAATCAAGCAAATAATGGTGTTTGGAGACTCCAAACTAGTGGTCAATCAAGCCCGAGGGATTTCTACAACCAATAATGTCTGCATGAGATCCTATAGACATAAAGTTTGGGACCTAATTGAAGGCTTTGAAGCTTTCAATATCCAGACAATGCCTAAAGAGAAAAATGTAGATGTAGATCCCATGGCAGCAATTGGATCCTAGTTTGACCCTGCCTCTAACCTAATTCATAAAAAACACTCTATGTGAGTGATTTTCTGACCAACAATCCTAGATAATGATCAAAGCTAGCAAATGTTCAAAAGCGATGAACACATTGCCTCATTCATCCAACAATCTAAAGAGTTTTTCGACCAACTCCAACAAAATATTGCTAAGGCCTATGAGGGAAAAATCATTCAATTGAAGTCCAACAAGCTTCCCAAAGGACTGATCACTCTCGAAAACTTGTTTGATTGTGATGATGCAAGGAATGATAAGAGGAATTTTGTAGTTGACAAAAGCGACTATGCGAACCTTCATGTCAAAAATGGAAGAAAGCTTAAAGTCAAGAAGGATGTCTCGTATCATGATAAAGAAAGGCTAATCAACTTATGTGAGAAGTATCAAGGAGTAGTGGCTTGGTCATATGATGATCTCAAGGGATACGATCCCAAAATCATCCAGCATACAATAGAGTTGACAGAAGGTGCAAAACTAGTCTGCCAAAAATAGAGGCTAGTGAATCCAAAGATTCAGGCACTAATGGCACAAGAGCTAACAAAGCTAATTCAGTCTCGAATCATCTTCTTGATCAAGCATAGCACATGGGTATCCAACCTGGTCCCAGTCTGAAAGAAGAATAAGGACATTTGCCTATGTGTTGACTTTCAGGACCTAAACAGAGCATCCTTGAATGACCACTATCCATTTCCATATATGGAATCTATCCTACAAACAGTGGTAGGATTGGAGATGTTTTCATTTATAGATGGTTTCTCCAATTACAACTAGATCCAGGTCAAAGAGAAGGACCAACACAAAACAACATTCACTATCAAGTGGAGAACGTTTACCTATGTTAAAATGCCTTTCGACCTCTGAAATGCAGGAGCCACCTTCCAGCGGACAATGGATATTGCTTTCAGAAAATTGATTGAAAAAATTATCCTAATCTATTTGGATGATTTGACTATATTCTCTAAATCTAAGGATGATCATTTTGATCACCTAGAGATGGTTTTCAAGAAATTATCAGAGTTCAGAGTATCCCTGAACCCAAAAAAATGTGTCTTCAGATACCACAAGACAAATTGTTGGGACATGTAGTGTCCAAAGAAGGAATCACAATTGATCTTGAGCGGGTGAAAGCAATTAGGGAACTTCCCCTACCAGTCAACAAGAAAGGAGTCTAGCCTTTCTTGGGGAAGGTAAATTTTGTGAGAAAATTCATTTCGGATTTTGCAAGAATAATTAGACCAATCACCCTGATGCTAAAAAAGGATCAATTGTTCAAATTGACGAGAGAAGTTAGAGAAGCCTTTTCTAGAAGGTTAAGGATGTTATTTTCTCGGCTCCTATACTAGTCAATCTAGACCTATCGAAGGACTTCATGATGTATGCATTCAGTAGCAAATCCAACATTGCTATTGTTTTAACTCAAAAATATGATGAAGGAAAGGGAGAACATCAAATAACATTTCACTCCCTGACCCTAAAGGAATATGAGACGAAATAAAACTTCATCAAGAGGCAAGCATTCACTATTGTAAAGGGACTCAAGAAGTTCCAACATCTTATATCTTGCAACAAGGTGATTGTTTATGTCGTGCATTCCACTGTGCGTGAATACATCATGGAAGGAGAAATCATTGAAAAAAGGGCCAATTGGATCACTAAGATCCTTGAGTATGGCATTGAGTTCAAACCTACCAATACCATTCGAGGAAGAGGACTGTGTGAATATCTGGCACATGACGAGGAAATGACAGCTAAAGAAGAGCAACTTGAGCTTATTCTAACAATGAGCCAAAGTCTGAAGGTTGTTGGCTGGCAGACAGAGTAAGGTTTATCCATACGGGAAAATATCCGCCAGGCCTTCCTTCTCAGAAGAGAAGATTTTATAGACTATAGAACAACAAATATGTGCTTATCGAAGGATTCCTTCTCAAAAGGAACTTCAACAAAATTCTATTGCAGTGTTTCACCATGGAGCAAGTGAAGAAGATCCTCAACACTTTCCACAGTAGTCCCGCGGGCAAACACTTCTCTAACTAAAACCACCACAATCAAAATCATGTGTGCTGGGTACTTTTGTCCTATGCTATTTAATGACTCATACTCCTTGGTAAAATCCTGCAAGGAATGACAATTCTTTGCAAGAAGAAGGAAAAACTCTGCAATGCCTCTCAACCCGATAATGGTTGAGGAACCCTTTGCTCAATGGGGCCTCAATTTCATCGGGATGATCAATACCACCTCTAGTGTCAGACACAAATGGATCCTCATGGCCATAAACTACTTTACCAGGTGGACCAAAGTCGTGCCCCTAAAGAATTTGACAAAAGTGGAGATTGTGGACTTTCTTGGGGAGCTAGTAATGAGATTCAGCCTGCTAAAGACCATCATCTCTGACAATGCCAAGGATTTTCTAAGGTATGTCACTTCGCACTCGTGCATGGCATATTCTTAAAAATGTCATCAAATTACTATCCACAAGGGAACGACCTGACCAAGTCGACTAACAAGAATTTAGTCTGACTCAATAAGAGAATTGGGTCAGAACACCAAAGAGAATGGCATAAAAACCTTCAGGTAGTGCTCTGGGAAAACCGTATAACTCCCAAACATTTCCTCAAGATTTTGTTGTACAAGCTAGTGTATGAGAATTGAAGCGCTATTTCCCATCTCCATGGAGATTCCGACGTTACAACTGCTCAAATCCCTAGAGGTCAAAGAAAATGAAGCTATGGAGGTTTGGTTGGCCGAGTTGCTAGAAGTACAAGAAAAAAGGGAGAAGGCCCTAATAGCCATGTCCAATCACTAGTAGGTGATTAAAAGATGGTTCAACAAGAAAGCCTCAGACCAAGGTTTAAAATGTGAAGACCTAGTATTAAAGTTCAATGAGAGGGTTGTGAAGCCAGGACAACATGGAAAATTCGACAATCTGTGGGAAGGCCCTTTCAAAATAATTCAATGCAAACAACATAATGCATTTGAATTAGAAAATATGGAGCAAGAAGCATTGGGTATTCCAGTTAACAGAATTCACCTAAAATTGTTTAATTAAGCTTTGTTGGAATTGTTGCCTCAATCTCATAGGCTGAAACCTCTAAGAAAGCATGGTCATTGTGACATTCTTGTTGTCTGGCCGACTGGTGTTGTCACTATCACTTGTGGCATTCGTTGTAACCTTCTACCGAGTGGAGATCTCTAGTCGACGGGTTGGTGTCTAGCGGATGTCGGGGAGACCTATGGTGAAAGAAGTCTTCGGTGTGACTTAAGGGTTCGACAAGAACTCTTGGTGACAGGGAGATGTCTCACCGACAACTATACACTTGTGGTCATTGGGGTAACTCGTATGCTTCGGTGTGAAGTCTTGGCGATAGGGAAAAATCTCACCAATAAGCATTTGCTTGGTGTCGTCGGGGTGACTTGAACACTTGGGAGGAACTCTTAGCGATGAAGGATTGTCTTGGCAATAATGTAACACTCAAAGACATTGGGGAGACCTTTGGTCGAAAGACTTGCTTCAGTGTGATGTCTCATCGATAGTGGAAAGTCTTGCCAATTATCGAATGTATTCGTTGTGACTCTTGGCGAACAGTGAGTTCGGGGTAACGTGGAAGCCTCGGTAAGAAGTCTTACTAAAGGTTGATTCTCTCGCCGACAGTATGCACTCAGAGTAACACATGAAGGATCGGCGTGATGTCTTGGCGAAAGCGGTAAGTCTCGCCGATAGTAAAAGGTCTTCGGGATGACATGTTGTGCTCGGTGGGATGTCTTGGCGAAAGACGAATGTCTTGCCGATTGTCAGATGCTTTGGTATAACATGAAGAGACTTTGGTATGAAGTCTTGGCGAACTGCGGTTGTCTTGCCGATGGAAAAGCTAACATCGATATGACCTTTGAACTTTGGTATGATGTCTCATCGAATGGCAATTGTCTCGCCGATGAGAATGCTGAGGTCGATGTGACTTGAAGACTTCGGTGTAATGTCTGGGCGAAGAGCGATAGTCTTGCCAACTGATGAACTCTTCGGAATACCTTGTGATCATCAGAGTGAGGTCTTGGCGACACGGTGAAGTCTAAGCGATAGCTTTCTGGACTCGGTATAATGTCTTACCGATAGTGAAGACTCTTGGCAATAACAACAGATGGGCTCTGTGGCATCGGGGAGACACGGTTAGTGTCTCACCAACATGCAACATAGGTTGAACACCTTTGACCAAGTGAAAGACTGTCCGATGCGGTGCGACTTGGACCAATCAAAGTGAGCAGAATGTGAACCGTTTGTTGTGAGACCATTGCAACTGTTTATGTGTGGAAGGGAAAACTCTACATGAGGAAATGGAAACATCTTCGACGATAATGATGCTGAGCTGGAGATTGTGATCCGAAAGTTGGAAGAGGAACATGAAGAGCCTGTTGAGAATGAATGCATATATTATGCATTGGACATTCTGTAGCTGGTGCTAAAGAGCCGGAGCCGATGAGAGAGAATCCAGAGAGAGAACGATAGAGCAAGGGCCGAGTGACTGGTCGAAAGGTCGAGGCCATGAGGTCGAAGTAGAGGATTGAGAGGCAGAGTTAAGATGTTGGAATCTCTCGTGATCATGATTGCTTTCGGTGATCTCTTAGGGATAGTTTGCTACCAGTTGTATCCAAAATGAACAAGACGTAATCTCTGAAAGGATAAGAGCCTAAAACTGTATTGTAACTTTCCGTTGCTGAATAATATAATGGATCAAACTTTAGAGAGTGGGGTTTTTCACCCGAAAGGGTTTTCCCCACATAAAATCTTTGTGTTCTATTTTCGTAGTATCTTTCATCTGTGTTGTTGCTTGCTATTGAATTTAGTTGTGTTTTTCTCGTAAGGATTAATGTGGGAAATAAACTGTGTCTATTTCCACTTTATGACAAAGTAGTATGTGTCTTTGAGGCAACCTAATCGAAATTAAAGTTACCAAAGGCACTACTGTTCTTGGAGGTTTCTCTGAGATGCCCCTGACATTTCCTTACAAGCTTCATAATTATTCTACCAGTGTAAATATGTAAGTAGTGTAATTATTTTTTTTCCTTCGTGTTTTTGTTGGCCGGTCTTTCAATTAATTCAGTGTGAGAAGCAGAGAAATAAATGAACTTATATGATGAAAATGAACCCATATGTGCAAACTGAAAAAGGTACTCAAAGAAATGAAGAAAAGAGAACCCATATTGCATAATTGCAAAATAAAGGAGACCAAAGTTTAGTATAAGTAGTATATTCAATATATATGTATCCTTCAGTAAATACATTTTCAAAATTCCTCTGAGGCCATAATTTTAGAGTATATCTATATAATTATGCAGTTTCTTTGTCTATATATACGGTAAGGCCCTTTTCAGGCATATATACAAAAAATAGATTAACAGAGGTTGATTCTTAAAGCATAAAAAAGTTTTGAGTCTCAAGCAAGAGCAACAAGAGCATTATCAACAACATCTGGAACAACATCATCATTAGTAGGGGCATTAAGAATGGCAATAGGACCAACAACAATGATAGCATCAATAGGAGCAATGGCTAGTGGCAGGGGATATACCAAATCCTTGAAGTCAGTGTACCACTCTACACCATAGAAAAGCACTACATTATAATAGTGCAGCAGGAAATGACAGGCGCAAGTGACCCTCTGGAAATGCTCTTCATGTGTTTGAATGTGAAACCCACTCAGAAACGAAACCCATGGCACCACAACATCTTCTTCAATGTGCTTTTGAAGGTCGCTCATCGTCAGGATGCCAAGGCCATATACCGCGTTGACCACAACCTCGCTAAGACCTCCAAGGTACTTCTTCGAGAATATTGTGAGCACCAAACAAAGAATCATCTGCTTTGGAACCTGAATATAAAGTAACAAGGCAACAAAGTGAGAGCATACATTAGTATTAACCCTATATTTATCCTCGTACTCAATGCAGTCTCTCCCCAGAACCCACTTCATCGCTAGTATGGCCAATGAATGTTTGTTCTTGGTCATTCTCTTCAGGCGCCTATTCAAAATTTCACCTAGGAATGCTACTTGGGACTTGTTGCACACTATCCTAATTGGAGTATTCATGGTATTAAATTCTACGCAACTGCTAATGCTAAATTCTGCCTAACTGCCTTATGCCAATTCTTCTCAAGTTGCTAAGTGTGATTTTGCTATTGTCTAAGCACCTATTTATAGAAATAGCCAGGATATGCACAATAATCTGCATGCCATAAGCATGATGATAATCGAGTACCAACTCGAAAATCCCACTAGAGCTTGCTTGAATTTCCCACCTAGTTGTGTCTGCTAGGTACGATTTGTTGCGTGCAAAATTAATAATAGCTAATTAATTAGCATAAGCTGGTGGCAGTCCTCAGTGGTAGTCTACACAACCAGGTGCTAAGGTGTCATGTTGCAAGCATTTTTCAAACTCCAAGGAAGAACACAAATCTTTTCAAGTACTTATTGCATATTTTAGCTTAATTATTCCTTTTTGGATATTAATTGCCAAAGCATGTGAAAGCCTAAACCGCCTTCAAATCGTCAGCTCAATTTCCCAAGAAAATCATGCCATAGGACATCATTACCAAATGTCATTATGAATTCTTGTCATTTCAAAATGGCAAATAATTCATTTCGCACAAGCAAAAGAGTTGGCAGTACATGTCGAATTTAATGCTAAAAGTCAATCGTTGTTGGCTACCCCAAGAAAGAAATAGCTAAGCATTGCATGCAAGAAGCTAACATTGTAAAAGCTTCTTGAGCACACTACCTAGAGCAAAGATTTTTGAGCATAGATAGAGCCGAAGTGAATTGCAATAGGTTTGAGCATAGCAGAAATCTATAGCAAAAAGAAAATGGTTGAAAGTTCTCAAAGAGAAACACAAGAAGAGGCAACGCAAAGCTTGTTTGACGTCATGTGTACAGCACCAACTACCTATATATTTGAAGATGTCTCTTACGCTTCACCTGGGATACTAGAGAAGCCAAAGTGAATAAACATGTGGGTCTCAAAAAAGAAAAAAACCCATAGAGACCAGAGCCAAATAAAGGAGGAATGGGATAACATTCATGATCCCATCCTCGAAAAGAACCCTAAGATTCTTAGGGAGGTGGCCTGCGAGAGAATGAAGAGGAATAGTGACCCAGATTCTTTGGCACAGAAGCAATGGTTCAGCGGATTTCCACAATATATGGTCCCATTTGTGCACTATTTCCCAGAGCTAGTCGATGAGGCCATTAATCATTTCAACTTGGATACCAACACCATTGAGGGCCAGGAGCTGAGAGTTAATATTTGCATAGAAGCTATCTAGAACATGTTATGCATCCCTATAAAAAACTCTAACGTAGACAAGATAGAGTCATTCACTCTAGGAAAAGGGGAGAAAATATGGAGAACTAGAGATATTTCCCTAGGTTTTTATAACAAAGAAACCAACAGGCCCAGGGAAGATCATAAAAAGCCACCACATATTCTGGCAGCACACAATGCTTTCCCTGCAAACATGCAGGATGCCTTCTCAATGATGGCCTTTGTTTGTGGCCTAGACACCGACAGATATGTTCAGGAGTTTCAATTGGGCTTGGGTTTTCAGTTGCATAGGCAACATTCCTTTTTTTGGTATGACTTCGCAAAAGTCATCGTCGCGGAGATGCTAAGCCAAATGAGGGAATAAAAAATTCAACAGAAGTTTGGGTTTCCTTCTTTCCTTGCCCATATGTTTTTGCATCAGAACCCTAACTTCTTCAAAAAAACATGTGAAGTTGGCTATATTTGATGAAAAGGGAAGAGGAAGGCTAGTTTTTGTATGGACTCCTCTCCTCTCCTCAACTTATGATTATTATGCATTTTTGGATTATTTCTTGACTCTAATTCAACAATATTTGAGGGAGGATGGCAACATTTACCATCTCACCTTAGATTGGAGATAGAGTATATACAAAATTTCACTCTGAAATGTGACTGGTTTCTCGGAGAGGATTTCACATTCATCTGGATGTGTGGCTTTACTAGGGAACCATTCTAGCTTCCGACATGTGTCACAAATCGAGTGTTAGTGCTCAAAATGTTCTGAAAAGTATCAATTATTGACTATACCTTTTTCGGAGGCAAAGCCAAGAAGAAAGGATTTTTCACCTGCTTGTTGAGTTTTAAAACAAGAAGCGGATGCATAAGCTACTAAAGGCGAAGTTGGCTCAGTTGGGGTTAGCATGGATTTGCTACAAATGGCATTACAACCCCGACAATGACCTACCAAATGAACATGTCAAGGTAATGCACAACCCCCAGCCTTACTGGGAGAAGCAACGGAACCCACTGAAGGACCAGGATGATCTATTGGTTGACCTAATTCACATTCCCATAGATTATAGTAGGTCGCTTTGGCTTAAGTTCTACTTCCCTTTGGTGAAGTATGATGAGAAGTGCCAAATAGAGGCCACCCTTTGCAATGAGTTGTCAAGAAAATAAAACTAGAGCGAGGAAAGAATTAGAGATTTCTGGGTCTATCACCAAGAGATCAAACAACCTGATACCCCTTATTAGGCTGTAGAGTCAGATGAAAAATTTGACAAGTTGTGGAACGACGAGCATGAGGATTTTGATGTAAGCAGTGATGAAGATTATGATATTGCTATCAGGATTCAACCGTGTAGTTTCGAGTCAAACTCATTGACCCATGTTTCATGAGTAGTGGTTCAACAAGAACCCATCTCTCATGATATTGAATGGTCCACTTAGCACTCATTGCATCTAGGTGA
>VDFB02280044.1:0-49760 GCA_007258455.2 Sequoia sempervirens | reverse complement strand
TGGAGTGAGTAACATTTGTGTTGGGTTTTTGTGCATGAGAGTCCCAATGCTTCCATTACTTGTAGAGGCATGATGTTGTTTGAGGCTCCTGAATCAATGATACAATTGCTTAATTTAAATCCTCCTATATACAAAGATATATAGAAAGGTTTGGGATTTTCTTTCATTGGAATAGATGACTCGAGCAATGTCGGCTGAATTGAAGCTTCTTTCTTTACATGTTGCATTATTTTCTCCAACTGCTCAGGATGATCACAAACATACTCCAACTGATAAATCTGCACTGTGTTCTTCATCAATGAGTCTACAATGTCAAAATCGGTTGGAGATGGGTCTTGAGCAACTACTTCTTTAACTTGCTCTTTAGCTCCCCACCTCTCTTCTTCTTCTTTTTGCGCTTACAAGTGTAGAGAACCTATAAGCATAAGAAAAGGGTGTCTTCCATAATTTTTTGCAAGAGAGTAGTGGCGAAGGTATTCTTTTTCTTCAATAATGGGTTCACTTTGAAAGTATCCCAGAGTGGATTCATCATCGAAGTTGTCTGTCTGTGGTAAGACAAAATTTGAACTTGGTGTTGGGATGAAACTAGAACTGGGTGTAGCATCAACATATCCCATAATTTGATTCATTCTTAAGTTCTCAGGACACGTAGAACTGGTATGTTCATTGGTATCATGAAAGGAACAAAATACTACATGTGGTGCAACTTCAATTGTTTGTCTTGGTGGAGGTTCTAGCAACCGTGGCCTATAACTATTGTGAGGCTGAAAATCACTTCTCCTTGGTTGATATGACTATTGAGGCTGATACTGTTGTTGAGGTTGATATTGAGGTGGTGGTAGTGCAAGCATCTCATTGGCTACCTCCTGTAGCTGTGGATCTGTAGAACTTTGAACTAGAGGCTTGATTGAATCCTTCTTCATTATGTCAGAAGTGATCATATTATCTTCCAACTCAATGGCGTGTATTTGTGCATCCGTCAATTTTGTTTCTTTTGTTGTCTTCAAGAAGAAGGCTATCTCTGATGGAAGAGCATTTATGAAGCAACTCATCAAAATCTCTGGTGATGGATTAAGTTTAAAATAAAGTCATGTAACAAGATGATTAAATCTTGCTACAATCCCCCTCATGGGCTTGTTGTGCTCCATCTTTGAATTTGCAAGTTGGGAAAACAACCAATGACTGTCTTCAGCAGGCTTGAATCTTGCCAAAAATTTCTCGTTCATAGTCACCCAACTTGTGATAATGCCTGGCTCCAAGTGATTGAACCAATCAACAACATTCCCAACAAGAGTCTCCATAAAGAGACACATTGCGATGTCTTCATGTTCCACGTGCAAGATGGCGCAGATAGTTGAGAAGTCTGAAAGATGATCATCAGGGTATTGAGTCCCATTGCCATGAAATCATGGAAAGTGCTTCCTCGATCCCTTAGGCAATTCATGATGTTCCTACAAATCCAAAGGTCCAATGATGTTACCCCAAGGTAATCAGGGTGGACGTCATTGGTTTATTCCAATATTATTGTTGTTATCACCCATTACTTCTGCTAGATCAAGCAATAGGGCACCAAATATTCATACCCGTGACATAAAGCCTAAGCTTTCTTTGTAGTTTTATGCCTCGTTCCCCGCAGTGGACGCCAAAAAAATGTTGGCATTTAAATTCACACCTCTAGAATGCATATTTGAAACGGACAACTATGAATAGATAAACTACTCTTCAAATTAGGAGGGGAAGCTCCCTCTTGCTGATGGTGTGAAAGAAAGTAAATTAAATATAATTTGCCTATCATTTTGGTTCAACTAGAGCACAAGGTTTATAAAACACAAGACGTCGTAGCTGATATTTTTCTGATTAAGAATTCCAACTATGACTAACTTACGCTAAAGAAATTTATATTTTCTCGAGTAAATGCAAAGCAAGAGAAAATAGAAATAAACAAAGTTGATTCTTTGAAAAGTGCTTCAATAAACTCTTTCCCAACATACACCTACTTACTTTCAATGTAAGCTGAAATTAAGTTCAAAAAAGCATAACACAAGAAACAGAAATATGAGATGTTATACAAGGCAAAGGAGGCTCATGATTTTATTTCTCAAACTTCTAGAACAAAGATTACACAAACACATGCACAGAACAAGAAATTGTAGCTAAAGAGGCTTGCAGTCTTGTTCTTACACAAAGAGAACAACAATTACAACTACTTGTTGGCTAAAAGAGACTCAACAATTCACTATCATAAACACAATTGAACAACACTTGAATAACAAATAGAAGGCACTATAGGCTTAGCATTTTGTTATCACTAGCATGGTTCTAACACAAAGTGAACTGACACTAAATAACAACTTGCTAGCTAAAAGAGATCAGCAATTCGCTATCACAATAATCGTTAAAGAAAACTAATGAGCAAAGGCTCTTATTTATAAGCAAGCAGAGGAGTAGGGAACACTAAAATCTCCTTGATTTTACAATCTAGGGCTTGCTCAGCAAGTAAGCTTTATTTCTAAATCTAGAAAGAAGATAACATCTAAAACCTAAGAAAGCAGGAAAAGCAGGAAATGCCAACTATTACAATTTATCTTCTTGCTCTTCTTCAAAGAATGGATAAGAATTGCTCCAAGAATAGAAAGAAAGCTTCTATATGAAAGTTGCTTTAAATCTCAATGACATCTGCTAAAAAGTAGGAAACTGTGTCCTGGTCAGGTGTATTGATACTATCTAAGGCAATATTTCAAGTCTCCAAGATCTCTTCGCCTTAAGTGATCAAACTTAGAGAATCTTTCACTTCTTCAGTTGCTTTATGAGTTCTACTCTTAAAAAACATCGTTTCCTAAAAAGATGACTGACTAATTGATAACTTGCTGGCTCTACAACTTTATGCTTTTGACACTTCTCTTGATTTCCAATAGAAGAGTATTGCACAACTCTTTTTTGATACCTTTCCTTTTTCTCATATCACACCTCCTCGTGTTCTTCAGCTAAGATGATGAAGTTTTGATATAGTGTTGATTTGGTCTTAAACTTGAGGGGAGTGTACTCCATATTGAAAACCTTGAAGAATGATTGTAAACTTGCCTATGTTCAGACAAGTTTTGAGCAACTTTCTATTTTTAGAATGCTGGTTTTTTGGCCTTAAACAGACAAATTTTTGGATTTTTTTTGAGATATTGGTTTCACTCATAATTTTGTTCCAAGACAACCTAGATCGTCCATTTTTGAAAATTTTGAATTTAGACTGAAAAAGTAGCAAACCCTAATTTCTTCAATTTTTCACCGAAAAAGTTGGCACCTGGGTTTTGTTCATAATACAATTAGAAATGGACCCAGTTGATAAGATTTGAAAAACCTTGATGGATAATGGAAAAAGCAACAAACCCTAGAATCTGAAATTTTCTAAAAAAAAAAGTTGTGATTTGGGTTTTCTTCAGAAGATTCTTTTGAGAGGACCTAGATGATCAAAAATTAAAAACTTTGAGGATTTCACTAACATGCAAGGAAAGAGCAGCTACTGCAACTTGATAAAAAACTTTAAAAATTCTTCAGAAGAATGAGATGAAGAAACCAAAATGGCTAAAAATTAAAACCCTTGACCTTCTTCAAAAATTTGATGTTCTAAATGAAAAAAGCATGAAAAAGCAAGGTCTTATGTTGTTGGTCTAAAAATTATTCATGAAAATCAACAACCTTTAGCTTGAGAATCTTGAAATATAACTTCAAATTTGCTACTCCACTTTTCTCCTATGGAATAATGATGAGAATTGAAAGGAAGAGATGTCTTAAATAGATTTAGGGCTTGAAATAGCTTTACTTTCTTTAGTTTTAATCTTCAAACCCTAAACTTAGCTTGTTCAATGAATTTAGACATTCATCTTTCAATTTGGAATTTTTAAAATGTGAAAATTGACTAAGGCATGGCAAGTTGGGCGCCCTTCTTGGCTAGAGGCACCAACTTCTCCCAGACTTAGCCATTTTTCAGAGTTTTTTGACATTTCTCAATTTTGAAACCCCTACTTTGACCCTGATCCTCGGCTTCTAGATTGATCGAATTGACGAGTTGGATGATTCATCACATAGCCTAATTAATTATGTGAAGATCACCCTAGAGGCACTTCTAGCTAAAAACTTCATTTTGACCTTTAAATTCATGAGAGCCTATTTCCTCTAGGGGCTTCAAAGCTTCACAGTGTTAGCCATTTTTGCATGATTTTCAGGTTCTTCATTTCCCTTTGATCTTCTGATGAAATATGGATTATGAGAGCTATGTTGATTCGATTGACTGGCTGACTGCTTCGTTGGATAGCTCAATTGATTCTGACAAGGCGATTTTGGAGGTTGTGTTGGCAAATTCTATCATTACAGACCTCAAAAGTTTGGGCACCCTTCTTCACCAGGAGCGCCCATGTTTACCAAACTTACAAATTTGTATGTTTCCTCATCAACTCTTCTCTTCTATAGACGAACTTATCAAATATGGAGATCTAGGCATTGGATTGACTGATGGTTGGGCTTGTCGCGAAGCTGAGGAGATTTTGAGAGGGGTCTTCTAGGAGGAACTCTACTAGAAAGTTAGATTTGAGGCACCAAAAGCTTGGGCACCTTTGGCAAGCTAGGGAACCCAACTTCACTAGAGTTAGACAATTTTTCTATATTTTCTTCTCTGCTTTCAACTTTGTCTCTATTAGACCTTTTGTTCTACCTGCTGCATCTGGTGACTACCAACTCAGATTGACGTGTTGTTGATCTCGTTGGAAAGCTTGATCAATTCTGAGGGAGTCATGCTAGAAGCTTTACTAAAAAATCCATCCATTTGAGCCTTCAAAATCATCAATGCCTTTCTCTTATAGGGGCGCCCATTTACTCCAAACTTAGAGTATTTTCATTAGGTTTTACCTTCAAATTCAAACCTTCATCCTATACCTTCACCTCGATTTGGATTTTCCAGAGAATGACAAGTTGGATGCCCTGAAGAAGACAACCATTGCGAAGCTATCTGAATTCTAGAGAGATTGAGCATATTTGCAAATCCTTACGACTAAGTTAGGCCCCTCAAAAAGTTGGGCACCCTTGGGCACCAAGGGTACTGAAAGTTCCTAGACTCATAAACTTTTCAAACATTTTCATGATTTTCATTTTTTCTTTTGTTTGAAACTTCCCTGTTTGACCTCGAATTTTAGGTGATTGGATGATCCATTGACTATGCTGCCAGACTCATTGCAAAGTTGGGAGGAAACTGAACAAGTTTTCCTAGGAGCTCAAACCCTAATTTCACCATTTGATGCCCTAAAAGGATGGGTGCCTATCTTCCTTTGGGGTGCCCATGGCTGTCAGTGTTAGTCAATTTTAGGCATATTTCACCTTTCTTCTTCATTCAACATGCATGTTCATCATTTGATATTTTGTTCAATGCTTGATCATTGAATCTGATGCTTGGAATCTGACCGACCTCCATTGATGAC
Source organism: Sequoia sempervirens (assembly GCA_007258455.2). Lineage (NCBI taxonomy): Eukaryota > Viridiplantae > Streptophyta > Pinopsida > Cupressales > Cupressaceae > Sequoia > Sequoia sempervirens. The sequence goes on along the minus strand of VDFB02280044.1, from coordinate 44,298 downwards.
TTCAAAGCTCCTGATATGCTTTTGAAAAAGCAGAATAGACCCACTAAGGAAAAACTGAGATTTTTAAGATTTTGACTACACCTAGCCTAATATGGAAGTATTTTGAGTCAATCAAAATCAGTTTGGACCTTGGTGGACAAACTTTCTATTTTTATATTTTTTATATTTTTAGAAAATTTTGCCAGTATTCGTTTCAAAAAAAACCTAGAAAAACCTACTATTTTTAGAAAAAAAATTAAAATAGTAGTTTTCCTAAAAAGTAGGGATGAAAAACTGAGATCTGGGTTTTGTAGATTAGGTTGCTCTAAGCAGACCCAAATCATTAGATTTTGGGAAATTTTCATTCTTACCCCTCATGCAAGACATGCACACCCAAATTTTGACCTTTTTTGACAGATTTAAAAAGAATTTTACTCATTTCTTCAAAATGTCTAAGTGTAGCAAAATTTTTAATTTTGGGGTACAACATATATCTTATCAATGAAGTTAATATTGATTGAATTTGTTGGGTGATATATCTCACCATATATTTGCACATATTTTTAGATTTGTGTCTTTCCAATATCATGATATATACAACATTATTCAATATTATTCAAGACAATAATATGATTGAAATGGCATCAAACAAACTGAAAAATTCACCACCAAAAAAATCACCACCAACAATTCACTGCTTGAAAATTCACCGCCATGACAAATTCACCTCAAGGAAAATTCTCGCAATGAATTGTTGGCGATGAATTTTCCCACCATGAATTGTTGGTGGTGAATTCTCTAACCGTGAAATTTCCTAGAGCCCATTGAAATTCAACCATTAAAAAAATGTTTTCTAAATCCTATGGAAATATTTTGCCACCTATCATGTCTATAAACTAATTCCAAATATTTTTCATCATAAGTAAAAATACCTTTCAATTTATTTTTTTTGTCACCTATCCTATCTATATAACACTATTCCTTGTCACTCAAAGCATTAATAGGGTGACAATTTAATCAAAAAAATTAATGCATTGCAATTTCTTTTCAAAAATTGAATAATAATTGATTTTCATTGTAAGTAAAAATACCTTTCAAGTGGATGGTAGGGTGGGCCCCCCATCACATTCCTTCTCTCATTTATTCACGAGCCTGATGGAAAAGAAAAGGAAAATCATTAGTTGGTGATGGGAGAGGAAATTGGGGTGTGAGTTGGGGAGTGCAAGTTGGTAGTATTGTGGCAAGGCCACATCACCTCATTTATCGCCATTGATAATCCAAGGTGTTAGGGGAATGTTGGTAGTAAGTTCTAAAAGGAATGGGAAGTCTGCCAAAATTGGGGAGATCTTGGAGGTGTCTGATGTCTTAATGATTCATGATGGCAAGGATAAATGAAGTGACGCGTAAAGTACGATCATCATGTAAGATTATGCAAATCGGCTGGGTGGCAAAAGTTGATCCTCATGAGGTGATATCCGAGTTAAGGCTTATGGTTGCAAGACGAAATATTATTGCAAGGACGGATTGCCTTGCATCGAAATCATTCCAGGCTCATGTGTGTTGGTTCAGCCTTGTTGTATGCGGTCCTTTTAAATGTGGATAGGTATGGCTTTTTCTCTGTATAGTTTTCAAAACTCGTTTTGTTGGTTGTCTCTATGCAGGGAATTTTCGACCAGAGGGCAACTAATGGTGAAGATGAACATATCAAAATTCATCATTTCCATCTCAGCGGAGGGGTTGGAAAGTTTCAGCATCGACACTCCTGTTTCGTTGGTGGAGACAGAGAGACAAATAGCATTTAGGGAGATAACTAACCAAAGGCTGAAAAGAATTTTGCTTGAGGATGATCCTTTGGTCATGGTAGCGATCAAAATGATTTTAGGAAAGGGCCACCTGAACAGAAAGGAATTTGCGAGGGATAATGCACACATTTCTTCATAGTTCTTGGCCATCATTCTAGACTTGGAAGTGTCTAAGGTGGAGGCAAAGGAATTGATGGTGAATCTTTTTTGCGGCGACCTGTTAGGAGGGTTGGAGAAGACACTGAAAGCGACCTTCGTGGGTAGAGGAATCTCGCACCCCTCTAACTTGGAGCTCCTTTGGGAGACAGATGAGGTAGTAAAGGTATATCGTTTTCTTTTAGACTTAAAGGGGCCAGAGCTCATGAGGCACATGATGACCTTAGCAATGGCAGTTGGATTTTTGAAAAGAAAACTAGGGCTGGTGGCAAAGGAGGGTCTGGAATGGGTGGAAGATTTTACTTCATTTGCAGAATTAAATGGTTTCCTATGAGGCTCGACCTCAATGTATGAATTTTTTGTTTTAAAAAGTTACAAATCGATGTTGGTTTCTTAGATATGCAGTGTGACTGCAATTTTGTGCTAGGTGCAACATGCTCCCAGGTTGGTAGGTCTAGGTTCCATGGAAGTTTGGTGGTTTTCTTGCTATGTAGACGTATTGTATCTTTTCTTTAAACTTTAATACAAATCATAACCTTGCGTATCAAAAAAAAAAAAATACCTTTCAAATTTTTATTTTTTTCCAATCTAATCTATAAGAATATTTCTTCTCACTCAAAACATTAATAGGGTTGACAACTTAACCAAAAAATTTAATGCATTATAATTTTTTTAAGTAAATAATAATTTTATTTTTTTTGCAATGATTGCTTTTTAAATCAACCAATAAAAAAGACACAATAATATCAAAATGTATGACATATACAATAATGCTCATGTCATTCAAGCAATTTATAATTGACATTTGATTCAATGAATTAGATATATATAAATATAATTTTTATAAAAAATTGATTTTTGTACTAACTATTTTCAATATGAACCAATAAAAAAAAAATGAAATTTTTATAATTATTTAAAATAGAAAATTAAATACAGACTATAGAATTTTTGTTTTTATGTAATGATTGACTAAATTGATGAAACATATGAATGCACAGGTATTCTGCCTTTGACATCAACTAATAAAAATGTTCATTTCTGATTGATTGCTATAAACACCACAGATGAAATCGTCAAACCCAATGTCGCACTTTAAAAGCATTCATTCATTTATTGCCACAGACCAAATCGTCAAACCTAACGTTGTGGTTTCAATTCTGTTTCGGGGGTCCCATAGGCCGACTAGTTTCCTGGACGTAATTAAAAGCATCTGGCGGCCCATTTTTTCCGTATAGTTATCCTTAGACTTGATTGGCGTGCAACCTTCCCGGTAGGAAAATGTTCCTTCACGCGTTATCCAGAATTTGATAGGAAATTAAGGTAAAGGGGACGACAGTCATTTCTTCCCTCAAATATCATTCTCTACCTCTACAGAGAAGTATCAGTCGCTTTCAGGTCTCGAGAAAAAAAATGAGCATTAATCAAATTGCGGGATAAATTCAGTAGTCGAACCAGAGATTGAAGAAAATTCAAAGCAGATGCTTCCAATTGTTTGTTCGATCGAGAGGGAATTGCGACATAATTGAAATCAGCACTGCGCCACTGTCAATTGCGGTAAGCGATCCCTTCGATATCGTATCATAAGCTTTCTGTCACTCACAAAAAAAAGAAGTTGTAGGTTAAGAAGTAGAATGCAGAGTAAGAAAAACTCTTAAATTTCATAATAAAATTGAAGCGTTAACGAATTACTTCTATCACTTGTGGCGGGATCTGAACATTTGCCCTACGTATGGCCTGGTCTCTGCAACTAATTTTTCCCAAATTTGTCTTTCTATGGGCCAAATTACTGTGCTAATTTATCTCGAGGTACAAATGTCCACCTTTTAAAACATATTATTGTGCCATTTTTTAATTATTATTGTAGGGATTTATTTATTTATTATTGAAAAGTTAAATTTAGAATCTATCATTCAAAATATTTACTGCATGGTCTCATGGGAGGCTTGGGCTTCTATTTTCATGGGTATGAAGCAAAAAGAATTATGCTAGAGGATTAATTGGAATCTTCTCCTGAAAAATAGCAGCCTCTACTTTTTAGGACTGCAAATTTCAGCAGGTGAAATTGAGGTGGGCTAGAAATTGCCCCTACAGCTTAGGAATTTTTTTGTAATTTTTTCTGCCACTTCGAATTTTAAATTCCTAAAAAAACCAACATTATTGCATTTTGTATATTCTCACCTAAGAAAACCAAACCCTCTCGACCAAAATACTCATAATCTTGAATTTGTGCTCTTAAAATCAAAGAACCATTGGATCATGAAAAAATATCTAAGATATAACTCTGCATGTCCAAAAAAAAATCTGCATTATTTATAATTGGGATAGATGACGAAGTCTAACTATATTACAACCCAGACACTAGTCGTTTAAAGAGGTTTTACTTTTTTCCCTTTGTCATATATACAAAAACCATAGTCAATGTGCCCTTGGTCTGTTGGTGAAGTTGAAAGGTTCTAAATGAGCCCGGGATCAAGTCTTGTTGAGTGCAAGGCCCCAACGCCTAAAAAGGGATGAGGCCGGGATTGTGCCCCAAGTGGATTTTGACAGAATGGATACCCCTCGGACCTTGACTCTAAACTAAAGGGGACCCCTCGAAAATATCTCAAAAAAACAAAAAAAAACCAAACTAAACTATCATTAATAAGAGTGATATATTTTATAGTCTAATACACCAACCCTAAAACAATGTATTGTTGTTTTATTTGCCTAGCATGTTTTAGCTCTTTTAATTGTCAAATGTTAGTTATGGATTTCAGTATTTAGTTTTTTAGTAAGTTTTTAAAAAAATCTTAAAGGTTAGAATAGAAGCTAGTAAGAACATTTCAATATACTTTTTATATCTAGTTTAAATATTTGTAATTTTATTTTAATATATTTTTTAAAGAGTAAAAAGGTTTTAGGGAGTTTCACTCATTATATTAATATATTAAAAATTTACAAATATTGGCATCTCCATAGAAAACCCTCTATGATACATAGAAAATTAACCCATTCAAAATTGACCCTTTTATAAACTTTCAACATCCATTTTTCTAGGAATTATACACCCATTTGAACAATACGTTATTTTAGTATATTTTTATTTTAAGAAAGAGAATTATTGTGTTTTTCAACTACTTATAATTTTTAATAGTATTTTAAAAATTTAGAAAGTTGTTAATATAATTATTTTATAAAATAATATTTAATATTAATATATAATTTTTTAATTTAATAAAATTTATATGTACAATTATATTGCTTTTTTTAAATTTGTAAGTTACTTCTATGAGACTAGTTCCCTTTTCATTGAGTAGAAAGAAATCAAATATATATGAAGAAATGGATTTTACATTAGATTCCTCTTGATTGTTATTGTGCATAAGGAACAAAAGTCCCTCCTTCAATTCCTAAAGTGTCTCCTATTGCTATGTGGATAGTAATGTAGGGTGCAAAACCATGAATTCCTTGTGATCCTCTAAGTTATATTTCATTCATACTAACACGTACAACTCATGACATTTACTAAGTTCTTTGTTATTCTTCAATGTTGCTCTTTTGAAAACTCTGATTATGTTTCATGTTGATGCCCTTTCATTATAGTTGAAAATGGTTATGAACACCTCTTTTTGCAATGAGATGCGAATGTACTTTTTTTTCTGCAAGTTTTTCATACACATTCCTACCCATAACATCAATGAAGTTCATAAAAAATTCTTCAAGAATAATGTTGTCATGCACATGACCACCTTCAAACAATTTTCTATCAATTTTAGATATTATTGCTCCTTTCGTCAAGGCCATTATGATGTTGATTAACCTTTTGTTTGGCATCAACTAAACCTCATCAATGTTGGAACATTGTCTCCCAAAGATGGCTACCCTTCACTCCATTTCCATACCGAGAATGTTCACGGCCTTCTTTTTTAAGGAGTTTCAACTCTACATATCATGATGCCATAAGATTATGGGGATTTCATTCCCATTATAGCTGATTTAAATCTCACCTAGGGATATCTTTCTTCATGTGTATCTCCCATATAATTATTACTAAGCTATTGAACTTTTATCTTGCATCTATCTTTATACTATTCAACTAAAATATATAATCTTCCAAAATATAAATCTTACCTCATACAAGGATGACTTAAAAGATAAGTCTAAATCATTAGTGATTATCGACACTTTATTAGACTTAATTAACTAAATAAGTGAATTTTACTTTAATCACTACAGTGAGTTATAAAATAGAAATAACTCAAACTACTTGCATATTCACACTAGATTTGTGCAAAAATTTTGAATTGAGATTAAAAATCTCAACACTGCCTCTTAGCAAGGGAAGAATTCTACACCAATCTAAGTTTGTATTTACATGCTTCGCACTTTGCTTTTGTTAAGGCATTAGTTAGACTATCAACTAACTACTAATCAATTGCTTCATGAAAGTTAGAAGACTTAATGATGTTACTCATCAATGCTATGTAGTTAGGAAACTTCTTTAGAGGTCTACTCTCCTCGAATGTGCTCCTAGGAGCCTCAACATGCTCCTGAGCATTCCTCAATTTCTATTCAAACAATTGAGGTCTCCTAGTAGAAGAAGAGAAAGGGGCTCAAGTTTCTCCCTCCTCACTTGAAGGTTGTTGTCTTGTATTGGAAACAACTCAAATATTTAGAGATTTAACCTTTAGAGCTTCCCACTCCCCATGCTTTGTTGATGGAATAAATTCTTGAGATTTTCTACATGCAAAGTCTTCCTTAAAATTGACATCCTTGCTAACTAGAAATTTCCTTAGCTTTGGAATGTAGACTATATAGGCCTTTGAAGTCTCACTATAACCTACAAATAAATCCTTCCTCTTGGAAGGTTCTAATCTTGTCCTCTGTACAAGTATATGGAAATATATTCGACAACAAAAGATACGAAAATGACTCACCTTTGGCTTCACACCACTAAGTGCCTCCTTTGGTGTCATGTCCTCCAAAATCTTGTGAGGACACATATTTTGGATGTAGATTGCCATAAGACATGTTTTTTTCTCAAAGAAACATTAGCAGGATAAGGTCATGAATCACATCCTTAATAGCACTTATGATTGATCAATTCTTCCATTTTGTAACCCCATTATGTTGTGTGTTGTACAAAACAATAAAATCCCTCTTTATCCTTGCCTCCTTGCAAAAACCTTCAAACTCCTTAGAGTTATACTCTCACCCATTATTTGATCCAAGGACCTTGTTAGTCTTCCCTATCTACTTCTCAATTGGAGCTTTGAAGGCTTCATCCATGGTCTTTAAGAATTATATTCATGATGTCTTGCAAGAGAAATTGTCAATGAAGTAAACATAATACATGCTTTCAATAATTGATCCAACTCACATCAATCCACACATGCCTGAACGTACTAAGTCTAAAATACCTTTAGACCTATGCTCATTGCTTGGGAAAGCATACTGGACATGCTTCCCAATGTGCATCCTCTATATTTAATCCATGTTGTTCAATACTAAAATTTGGAAGTTCTATGACAAGTAATGTTGCATGATGTAAATGCCCAATTCTTTTATGCCATAACTTGCACAAATTATCATTTCCATGAACTAAAGTTGTAATTGGTTCACCCTATAACCTTAAATGTTGCCTTCTCTAACCTTTACAGTACGTGTTGTAACTAAGCTAAACCCCTTTAGTCTAATAAGAACTTGGTAATCCTTGAATTCAACTGCAAATCCCTTATCCTCCATTACTAAAATTGAAATCAATTTTTTTCTTGAGACCAGGGACAACCAAAATATCATCAAACTCTAAAGAGTCACCTAATTAAAATTGAAAAGGAAATTTAACAGCGCCTACTACTAGATACTTAGTATCATTAACAAGCTCAACTTGAACTCCAGAGTTGTGCTCTTCTAGTTTGGTACAAAATATTTTTAGGCTACTATCATAGGCCTAGAAGCACACTATCCACATTTACCAAGCATCCTTTTAAATTGTTCTAGTAGAAAGACAAGAAACCACTGAGAAATCTTTCTCAAACTTGGTATAAAAATCATTCATTTGAGTTTCTACAAGGACTGCTACTTCATGTCATTGTTGCTTGCCTTGGTTCATCTTCTTGTCTAGACACTTTGAAGATAATGACCGAACTTATGACAACCATAACACTTGAGTTTGTTGATGTGTAGCCACGGGCCTCATACTTCAAGCCGTGATTTTTTATAAAGCAATAAATTAAATATAGCCTATGGCTATTTATTTATTGGATACGTCTTTTTGTGAAGAGGGGCTTCACTTAAATATTAAATAACATTTTATTTATTGTAGCCGACTTTATCTTAATATCTGCCACCCTTTGTGTGAGTCACAACCTTTCATTGGAGGTCGACTTTACATCTTGAAGAGTCACATTTGTTTGGAGATCTCCCATCGAATTGTATTTAAGGAGGTGTTGTTCATTCATTCACCATCATTCATTCTATTCATTCAAGACAAGTGCGAAAATCATCTACAACAGAGTTTGATATTGGAGTTCATTATTATTCTTCATAGAGATCGAAGTCATTCTTGAAGAAGGTCAATATTATCATACAAGGAGTTCAATAGTATTTATCTTGAGTTTGCATCAAGTGTGGTGCTGGTAATTCGGCCTTGTGATTGGCCCCATTGTAAAGCAAATTGATGTTCATTATTCAATATATAAGTGATATATTGTTGCTGGGTTTTTCTCCCTCAAGTTGGATGGTTTTCCTAGGGTATATGTTGTGTCAAATTGTTTAAATTGTTCTATATTTGCTTATTTAATTTATGATCCTAAAACTAACATGGTATCAGAGCGGGTTTAAGCAAGATCATGATCAGATTTATATAAGCAACATTATCTTTCACCATTATTCTCATCTTTGTGTGTCTGTCTTAACTACGAAAATGGTGAATGGTCTCAAGGTTGAAGATAGACTCAATGGTGCCTCTAACTTCACCTCTTGGAAGTTTAGAGTTCTCATTGCATTGGAAGAAAATGACATTCTCAAGTTCGTAGAGAAAGAGGTACCCGAACCTTCTGATGACATTGAGTAGACACAATGGAGGAAGAATCGCACAAAGGCCGAGAAGATATTGATTGATTCTATGAAGGATCACCTTGTGCCTATTATCTCCAAGTTGAAGATAGCGAGAGAGATGTTCAAGAATTTGGAGGGACTATATGAGATAAATAACACTAGTAGAGCTCTTGCATTAAGGAAACAACTTCATCACATCAAGATGGCAAAAGGAGATTCAGTCATCTCCTTCTTCATGAAGATTACTGAGTTGAGAGATTAGCTTTGTGCCATTGATAATATGGTTGATGATAAATACTTAGTCATGTTGGCACTCAACGGTCTTCCTCAATCTTGGGAGCCATTTATCCAAGGTATCCGTGGAAGATCGAAGCTACCAAATTTTGATCACCTTAGAGTAGATTGTATTCAAGAGGAATCAAGATTGGCAGCAAGAGGTAATAGATGAAGTTCTAACAATGAAGACAATCATGTACTTGTTGCTCAAACATCAAAGAGGAAAGGAATAGAAGGAAGGAAAGGCAATTTCAAGAGGAATAGAGAAAGAAGATCAGATGTTGCTCCTGAATCTAAGAAGAAGAAGGATCTCTCCCATGTACAGTGCTTCAGATGTGACAAGTTTGGTCACTATGTGAGAGATTGCGCAACAAGACCAAAGCAACATGCCTCTACTATGAATGTGGGTGATGTCTCTCCTTAGAAGGACTCGAGATAATTCAAGTGAATTTCTATTTATCTCAGCCCTATTAAGCAATGTTCCAACTGATAGTAGCACATGGTTGATTGATAGTGGCGCCTCTCGACACATTACCAAATTTAGAGAGCACATTTCAGATTTGGTGGAAAGAGATACCAACATCCAAGTAATAATTGGAGATGATGCATGCTATTCAGTGAAAGGTGTTGGAGCCTCCTCTCTTCACCTAGATTCCAGCATCTCTCTTCATTTGAGTGATGTCTTGTTCGTACCAGGTATCAAGAGGAACCTTGTATCAATTTCAACTTTGGAGGACAAAGGATATCAAGTTACATTTTCTGAGGGAAAATTTCTTGCTTGGCTGAAGAACTCTAGCATCAAGACAGTCTGAGTGATTGGTGTTCCGCAAGAGAGTCTTTATAGACTTTCCATTCGTCCAATGCAGGCATTATTGCATGATTCTTCCAGTTCAAGTGAGCTTTGGCATAGAAGACTTGCTCACCTCCATTTCAGAGATCTTCCATCCATGCAGAAGATGGTTGTTGGCCTTCCAAAACTCAGTTAGGAGCATGATGGTACTTGCAGAGGATGCGCATTGGGTAAGAATACTAAAGGTCCTTTTCATAGTAGTGAAAGTAGATCAACTTCTATGAAACACGTACCCCTACAAGGCTTCCAGTAAAAGTGGGTTCAACTTCTTGTGCTTGCCTATAGATTTGATTGAATCAATTTTGTTTTGACCTCTTCTAACCTTTGAGGCATAGTGATTTTTTTTGTATTCATATCCCCTTCAATTTGATTTCCCTTGGTTTAGTTTAATTATCATTAGTTAGGATTATGCTTGAAAAATGATGACAAAGCACAATGTATTATTAAAATTTGATGAAGAAGAAGGTTTAATCATTGGTTCCTTTGATTTCTAGAATGGATGGCTTCTAAAACTTGAAAAAAATGGATATAGTTGTTCTATGTGATGTCTTCGCAAGAAGCTTTTGAAATTGTAAAGTATGAATTGAAGCTTCATGCCTAAATAGTCAAATTCTATGCTTTAAAACTATTTTCACCTTGCCTTGGCATCCAAGAAATCCTAGCCACCTAATTTATCTTCATTTTATATTTGATTAATAATCAAAACATTCTAGTTTAATCCACGGTGGATCCTTTCAACCATAGGCACCAAGTAGATAAAACTATCAAAGTTGGTGCTAGGAGGAAGTTTCTCTGCTTGATGCCAAGTAGAGATATTGATCACTTAACATCAAGTGAAATTTTAGGCATTAACCACTAATTTGAAGAAATTTTTGAATGATTAAGTCAAAACTTTGAATTCTTTAATTTTGTTTCATTTTTCATTTTGTCATATTGACCTTAATAAAGAATCCATTTCTTATTGTCTTTCATCTTTTTGAATTTCATTTTCATGTGATGGAGCTTGAAATTATCATGATAACCTTTTTCTGTTGCCATCCACCACCATTTGCTAAAAAAGTAGAAAATGTAAAAAAAACTTTAAAAAAATATGAACTTTTGATTTTCATGCTTCTCTCTCAATTCGAGGTACAATGAAAAAGCAAAAAAGTAAAACGATTTTTTTTCTAAAATAGAAACTTTGATCTCTAGTAAGCATTGAAATTGCTTGTCTTGAATTTTGAATTCCTTGCATTGTCAATTTCATGCTTAGAAGATAATCCCCAAATATGATTATGTTTTAGTCACCTCAAGTATATTTTCCTTAACCTTAATCCTTACTACCTCTATCTAGCATTTGTCATCATAATATTTTTTTAACTTCACCCTTTCCTTCCTCTGCCTATGTTGGAGTTTCCTTGGGATTAAGAGCTTGATATCTTCATGATGAACATCTTGCATACATAATTAGTGGACCAAGACATACCAACACTTAAGGACTTGATTGTTTGATAGGAAAGGTAGCATAGTTGATATTGATGTGATAAGACTGACTTGACATATGGCTACAAACATGATTGAGAGCAAAGTTTTTTAGGGATACCAAATCTAGTACCAACATAAGATAGAGAGGATTAGTGACATAAGGAGTCTAGAACTCACTTTCTCAAGATTTTTTTCTTAGTTGACGATTTCCCATCAGTTATTCATGTTGTATGCATGTTTTGCGTGATTTAATTTTTAATGTGTTGCATTTGAAATGTTTCTAGTTAATTGCTTCTAAACATATGCATAGGTAGCCATTACAAATGATTAAATGCATGTAGAGGTGTTTGAAGCTCCCATTTAAAATCCATAAGTTGATGTATCAGGGTGTAATCGAGTTGTCCTACATTTATGGATCATGTGGTAGAGTTTACTATTGGGGAAGTGGTACCACACATATTCTTTCGTTGTGCATTTTTGCTAACATTGAAGGGTGTGCATGATATTTTTGATCAATTACAAGGTGCATGATAAAGAACAAGAGGAAGCATATCGAGGTTTGGAGTGTTAGAGCTAGAGCCAAGGTGAATGCTAGAATCAAACCCATTGAAGGTGTGTAGAAGCAAATATAGGAGTAATTAGGCATGAATGTTTGAGTTGCTCATGTGGGAGGGAAAAATATCAGATTCAGGGAGAGTTGCATATTGAGTCATTGCGATCAATATAAAAAAACCCCTTTCTACATTCTAGATGAAGTGAAGACCTTTATTAATTAAGCAAGTCATGGTGGTGTTAGTTGATCATGGCCTTATTCCCATGGTGGTTCTTGTCCATCAAGAGAAGGGACATGCATGATAATTGTTCATTACTGTAGTGGTTTTAGTCCATTACATGGCTATTGCATGTGAAGTTGTAGTTGATTCCTTCATGGAAAGAGCTGTTGCAAGTGTAGTGGAAATCACCAAACATTTGATTAGGATTCATTGATGGCATGATGATACACTAAATAAAAAGTTAGCCTTGAAGATAAGCTCCTCTAATTTATGAGGAATATGAGAATCTTAAGCTTGTTGGACCCAAAACTCCCTAGTTAGGGGGACATGGTCTAAAATTGTTTAATTAATTTAAACTTGTTTAGATAATTAGTCTACTAGATTCATGTCCTAAGTTGTACTTCTTGAACTACATAAGTGTTACAAAAATGATAGTTAATGTTAAAGTTCACCCTTGCTACCAAATATTGCCCCATTGCAATGTCAACAACTGTTGACAAATTTGATGTAATGTCCCCTCAAAATTAAAACTAGATTCCCATTATAACATTCCCCATGGGTCTTGGGAGTTTGGCATCTGCTTCGATTATAACTAAATTAGGATCCACAATAAACAATACTAGTGAGTGTTGGGTGGCAATAGATTAATGCAGGAGCATCAGTCTTTATTTGATGAAGCTTTGGATTTTCTTTAATTGTATTTTGGTGTTTTGATTTGTTTGCAATTTTGGTGTGAGTTAACCATTTTTGGGCAGCGAAATTCTCTTGTTTTGAATTTAGATGAAATTTAATTACAAAGCATCACTCAACAATGTGAGTGGGAGAAGGACGAGCTATTCTTGGAAAAGAAAAGAAACGGTTTGGAGGCAGCAAATAACTATTTTAGTGTGGAAGATTGTCAACTAGAAGAGGGAGGTCGATTGAGCAGAAGATGGGATTTCAAAGAATTAACAAGATGCTGGAAGTAGCAAACTTACTGCGTACAGGTGTAGGTGACTTAGAAATTATTAATTGAAATTGTTTCCTTATCTTGAAGTGTGCAAAAAGGTTGTGTATCAATTAGTTTGGAATTGTGTGGGGTTAGACCTACAGTTAGAGTTGTGAAACTGCAAAAACTTTGTAATGAAGTGATTGTTGTTCATCATTGTGTTGTTTGATAAATTGTTGTTAACTGTTGTTGCAACATGTGGAGTGTTTGTTTCTTTTAACATGTGCAATGAAAACCAATAAGAAATGTCCTTGTTCAAAGGTGAAGAATCAACTTTTGTTTGAATCGATATTAAACTTGTTGAGAATTGGAATCGAATAAGCTTGAGTTACTAGTGAACATTGGTTTGAATTCCATTATAGAGATTTGGCTACGTTTTGCTCTAAATTTTTGATTGTTGTTGTGAATCCCCATTAATCGTAGTGGTTCCCAATGTTGCTACTTGAATTTGTCTTCCCTTTGTGAGTGTTGTCATCATTTTTGGTATCAGAGCGAGCAAGATCTGGGAGAGTCTAAAGGTATGGAAAGAATGCTCATGGGATTTTTGATAAGTGTGTGTGTGGAAATTTTGATAGGTTAAAAGGAAGAACCTGGGTACCAAGAGACTGAGCAGAGGAAAAGGAGAAAAGCCCTAGGTGAGGTATCACGAAGTGGAGAAGAGAAGATAAAATATGTAGCAACATACTGTAAAAGAAATTTTGAGGAAGAAAGGAAAAATGACAAAGAATGTGAAGAAGAAGCAGTTGGATTGGGATAAAGAAATGGTAGAATTGAGAAGAGATTTGGAGAGATGCAAGTTATTAGTGAAGCAACGGCTTGAGGAAAGAAGCCAAGAATATGGTTGGTCTTGGCCATTGAAAAAGAAGCTGAAGTGGTCTATGTAGATGATTCTTCAGAAAAGAAGACGATAGAATATGGCTTCCTTGGAAAAATATGCAGATGAAAATGAAGAAGTGGATATTGGAGCAATAGTGGTTGAAAGAGATGAAGGCAAAAAAGTACCTAATGAAGTTGTAGAGGTGAAATACAAAGGAAGTGCAACAAACAATGACCGCGAGGAAGATTTGTGGGATCAATTTTTAGCAATAGACAAGGAATGGATGGAGAAGCTTGCTAGTGATGGTATGAAGATAAACATGACAGTGAAGGATACAAAGATGAAGTTGGCAGTTGAAGATAAAAAAGTTGTTGCAACGAAAAAGAAGATTGACATAAATTCAAGAGTCGTTTGGAAGATAGCTTGAGGAGTGCACATGCAAGGTAAATGGTAAGCAAGTTGTTTCCAATAATTTTGGTAATGATGCTTTTGAATCTTTGAATGAGATTGTTGAAAGAAAGAGGTTAAAAGAAGATGAAGGATTTGGAATCAAATGGAGAAAATCATGTATATGAACATGAGATGGAGTTTTGGAGGCTTTTCGATGAAAAATACATATGAAGGAGAATATACAAACAAAAAACGAAAAACAAATGAACTCAAGTTGAACACATGATTGTTGTTCTAGAACAATGTTGGAAGATGCGAAAGAAAAGAATGGAGAAACGATTTCTAAATAGAAACTTCGTGTGCAGGAGCACATGCTTCTTTTTTGTCTCCTAGGGAGTTTGATGTAGGAGCATCGGTCTTTATTTGATGAGGTTTTGATTTTTCTTTAATTGTATTTTGGTGTTTTGATTTGTTCACAATTTTGGTGTGATTTAACCGTTTTTGGGTAGCAAACTTCTCTTGTTTTGGATTTAGATGAAATTTAATTACAAGGCACCACCCAACAATGTGAGTGGGAGAAGGACAAGCTATTCTTGGAAAAGAAAAGAAACGGTTTGGAGGCAGAGGATAATTGTTTTAGTGTGGAAGATTATCAGTTGGAAGAGGGAGGTCGATTGAGCAGAAAATGGGATTTCAAAGAATTAACAAGATGCTTGAAGTAGCGACCTTGCAGTGTACAGGTGTAGGTGACTTAGCAATTATTGATTGAAATCGTTTCCTTGTCTTGAAGTGTGCAAAAAGGTTGTGTATCAATTAGTTTGGAATTGTGTGGGGTTGGACCTACAGTTAGAGTTGTGAAACTGCAAAAACTTTGTAACGAAGTCATTGTTGTTCATGATCTTGTTGTCCGATAGATTGTTGTTAACTATCGTTGCAACATGTGGGGTGTTCATTTTTTTAACATGTGCAATGAAAACCAATAAGAAATGTTTGTCCCTGTTCAAAGGTGAAGAATCGACTTTTGTTTGAATCGATATTAAACTTATTGAGAATTGGAATCGAATAAGCTTGAGTTACTAGTGAACATTGGTTTGAATTCCATTATAGAGATTTGGCTACGTTTTGCTCTAATTTGTTGATTGTCGTTGTGAATCCCCATTAATCAAAGTGGTTCCTGAAGTTGTTGCTTGAATTTGTCTTCCCTTTATGAGTGTTGTCATTATAGATGTTAATGAATCTCTATAAAATTATTATGGTAGCCTAATATGGAGTTTAATTAGAATTGGTAGTTGGAGATAGGATGTTATGATTTACTTAATTAAGGCAACTCCTCAAACATAAGAGAAAATTTTATTTTCAACATGATTAATATAAAATAAAATTATAATTAAAGTTTATTTCCAATCAAAGGACATTTGAAGAGGTGCATCTATTAGGGGAAAATTCTATTTAGAGAAGACCAAGCAAAGGAGAAAGACAACAATTTTGTTAATACATTTAATATTATTATTTTCTCTTTTGGAATACAAACCAAGTTTTTAACGTTGGCCTGGGGACGAAACCCCTCTAAGCTCGAATTAAGGATGAAACCCCTTAATTCCTATAATCGAGTTAGTGGACAAAAAAACCTAATTTAGGCAAACTTTAGAGACATTTTCATTGTTATTTTATTGAAGATAAATCACTACAAATTGGAGGAGAATTACAGTAGAGATAAAAGGATAAGTTATATATTTTCGATATACATTACAAGCTTTAAATATGAATTATATAATACTTGTTAAAATTGCAAATTTTAGGTTAAACTTATACTTATAATTAAGTATGCAACTATTATTTTGATTTAGGGTTTATTATTCTTAGAGAAAGCAAGGAAAATTTAGGAGACATTACAATTGGTATCAAAGCCATTGATCTTGTTAGCCTGTAAGGTTGGAAGCTAACATCTAAGTTCAGATATTCAATGGACACATGAGTAAAGGGAACTTAGGAGAAAGAACATGGATTTGCAACCTAAGTTCTTACCAAAAGAAAAAGACAGATCCTATCCAAAAGGTGTAGACAAACAGTAAAGATTTTAAAAAACAACTTTTGGAGCAATTTTATAGTATCCAAAGAACTTTAAATTTACCTAGTAGAACATGACAAGATGATCCTATTCAAAGGGCAATAGAAGATCCGTTTGAAAGAGATGAGTGAAAACTTATTTCCTTTTGTAAATATGATAAAAAATCTAATATTTATAAATCCTACATTACTTCTGAGGAATACCTAGAGATATTCAGAAGAGAAAGAAGGAAGGAATTGATGAAGAAATAATCAAAATCACAAGGAGAGGTTGAGGAAGTAATTAAGGAGCAAGAGGAACAATTGAATTCAAAACTAGAAGACATCATGGAGTAAGAACAAGAGGAACCTAAAAAGCAAGTTGAAGGTAAAGATTCCTTAGTGGGAGAAGATGTCTTATTAGTTTCTAATGATGCTATGTGTCACCAAAATATTGATGATGGGAAGACAAAAGGGGTTCCATTTGTTGGATGAGAAGAGTTCAAGTTGAAGAAAGATGCACCAAATCATGCACTAGATCTTTCAAACTTCCACACGGTGAATGATTGATTGATTTTAATAAGAGCATTGATGATGAACATGAATTTGAGGATGTCATTTTGATTAGTGCAAATTCCAAAGTTTTGAGTCACGAAAATGAAGGTGTTGAGGATATCTCAACAAAATATTTTTGGAAAAATGAGGATAAGCATTTTGTTTTCAACAGAATGTATGAGAATATTTCAAACTTGGTGCTTCCTACGTCATCACAAAACTCTTGTCACCATGTAAAACACATAAAGAGGGGTGATAGAGTAAGGCATGTAACTTGCAATATAAGGCATGTGGACTTTATTTCATGTTCCAAACTATTTTGGAATATGGGGTCTAAGTGATCTCTTGGGGATCAAAGTGGATAAAGGCATTGGAGATTCAAAGGAAAAGATTAACTAGAACCTTTTTGAATCAAATCAAGAAAGTTGGCAATGTTCCAATTCTATAGAATGGGAAAATGATGAGTTTAAAACTATGTAAGGGAATTTGAAAAAAATGAGTTTTAGATGTGTTTAGAAGCATAAAGAATATAAATCATAGATATAAGAATTTTATTACAAAAAAAAATGAAGATGTACAATTAATGCAGACCAAACCAAAATAAATGGGAATTACTAAAGGATGAAGTGCAACACCTTTCCAAATTTGCTTCTAGATATCACAAAGTTGTTGAAGAAAATAAGAACCTTTATAATGCCCTACAAGACCTAAAAGGAAACATAAGAGTATATTGTAGGGTCAAAACCTCTCATGCAAATAGTTTGTAAAGCACCATGAAATTCCTAGGGAAGATGGGTCCCTTCTCCTAGTCAACACATCAAAGACTAGGAAAGATACCATGGGGAGTTTTAATTTTAATAAGGTTTTTGGGCTATCTGCAACACAAGAGGAAGCTTACCTAGATGCACAAATATTGATTAGATTTGTAATGGATGGTTATAATCTCTGCAATTTTTCTTATGGTCAAATAGGATCAAGGAAAACACACACCATGAGTGGCCCTATAAGTGCTTCAGATAATGAGATAGGGGTAAATTATGTAGGAGTTTATGGTGAACTCCTCAACACCCCAGGATTACTTGCAAGACAAAATAACTTCCACAAGAGATAAATGGAAAAAATATCATGCTATGATTAAGGATGCAAGAATGCCAAAATGGAAGCGACTGAATACATGACAACCACTAAATATGCAAATGTACATATGATGCCTTGATTATATAGGAAAAGTGGTGAATATGACTAGACCAGATCATCACAAGTGTCTTAATCCTATCACATGAGACAACTAAGTTAGAACAACCTAGGATAAGATAAGATCTAGAAAAAACAACTCATCCTTCTAGAAGGAATCTTAGAGCCTAAGTAAACTTAACATGTGAATATGTCCCCTAATTACCTAGTGAGTGAATTAACTAGGTACAAGACATTTGTTCACACCAACAACCCCCCTTAAGTGCAACTTAGGGAGAAGATTATTATGCAAATGAAACAAAGATGGGTCTTGACTATGAGGCCATGTTAGGTACCCATGTACAAATGCAAATGTAATCTCTCACAAACGGAGAAAAGGAGAAAACCCAATGGGACAAAACTCTTCCCCAAAAGAGAGATAAATACAATAATGATATCCATCACAAATCTAATCAATCTCCACACACACAAAGGATGACAAGAGAGATCATACAACCCCACCATAATGAGATAACCTGCTGCAAAGAAGCATTGAAAGCACTCTTGTGGAGTAAAACTGAAATCCTCAATCCGACAAGCAATGAAGGATAATTTTGTTTGCTAGAAACCATATTAGAGTCACTCAAAGACTCAGGTCAGAATCATGATAAGCAACAACAGACCCGATGCCAAGGAACACTGGAAAACTCACAAACTGGCACAACTCTAGAATCTATGAAGCAACAGTTGATTGATAAATGATTTGGAATTGAAATGAAGTGCAACGATCAATATTGCACCCTCCCAACTGACAAAACATCCAAGTAATCTCTAGAACACCCTTTGGGGAAAAACTAAAATAACGATCAACTTGGGATGGATACAAGAAAAAGTGCATGGATGGAAATGTAGAGCTCCTCAATACCTTTCCAACATCGCAAGAATCATGGAAATTTTGAAGATCATGGCAAAAAGTTATGAACTCAGGAGCCACAAAAGCATATTTGACTTCAATCAACAATAAATTCCATAAAACAACAAAATTATTGAAAATAACCTACACCACTGTAAAAGTCATGGTGTCAGCTTTCCGACAATATCTCGTTTGCAAAATTTTGCCTCCTAGATTGCAAGTTATGAAAAAACGAAAAAAGGCCTAAAAGAGGACCTTTCAACACTAAATAGGTGCAAAATTTACAAACTAAATGGGTGCAAAATTTAGGCCCTCAGTCACCCATAGGATCACTGGCATAATAAAAGTTTTAAAAAAATCTCCACCACTAGTAGCAGTGGTGCCGTTGGGTAGAGTGGTGGGGGGCAGCGGGCCATAGCCCATGCCACCCCCAAGCATTAAGCCTTCGGTATTACCCATTGCACAATGGGACTGCAGGGTGTAATCTCGCACCAACCGATGAACAATATGGTCAGTTAATAAAACTTGTCGACAGTTTAAAAAAAATTGTAAACCAAAGTTTTAATATTAAAAAAAAACCTTTCAATAAAATAAACCTGTGACCATTCAATACCTGCCAATGTGACTTCTAAAGTACGAACAAACAACGATTTGATAGGGTTATGCCGAATGGTGAATAGATTGCGGCTGACGAAGATTGGCAAGTACTGGCAAAAATTCACGTTTTGATCGATGATAAGAGAAAGGCTGACACAGGTGAAAATACCAACAAAATATTTTGCCCTATCCATAGAAAATTGGATGATGCAAAGGATAGGGAATATGCCGAAATAAATGTCAATTCGTTGGAATATTCTACTCGATTATAGATCTGATGATGTTGATCGCAATATGGGGCCATACAACCATGTACAGATCTGTACGACCTAAATTTTTTTTCCTTGGCCTTCGACTGAAAGTGTCAAAAATTGATGAATTAACAATTGATACTTAGGTTTTCGGGTCTCCTAGACACAATGGCAAGGTTAGTTTTCACTCAAACTGCTCCAAAATATCATCTACCCTCTAGATTTGGCAATTGAAACCCTTCCTTAAAACCCTTGTAGATCTGACAAAATATGTTAGATTTTGACGAAATGAAAGTCTACCTTGACTTTTTTAGATTCCCTACATTCAATGGTAAGGTTCTCAAGACCCCAACTCACACCCAATGAAACTTTCACACCAAGATAGGTCCTTTAGATTTGGGAAGAAGTCTGCAACACTAAAGCTTTGATACCATGTAGGAGTTTATGGTGAACTCCTCAACACCCCAAGATCACTTGCAAAAAAAAAAAAACTTCCACAAGAGAGAAATGGCAAAAATATCATGCTATGATTAAGGATGCAAGAATGCCAAAATGGAAGCCACTGAATATGCAAATGTACATATGATGCCTTGCTTATGTAGGCAAGGTGGTGAATAGGATTAGACAAGATCATGACAAGTGTCTTAATCCTATCACATGAGACAACTAAGTTATAACAACCAAGGATAAGATAAGGTCTAGACAAGACAACTCATCCTTCTAGAAGGAATCTTAGATCCTAAGTAAAATTAACATGTGAATATGTCCCCTAATTACCTAGTGAGTGAATTAACTAGGTATAAGACATTTATTCACACCAACAAATTATAGAGCACTTAGTGACCTTTTCCAAATATCTCAAAAGATGAAAGATTTGATGAAGTACAAGGTTTTTGTTCAAATGATAGAAATATATAATAAGCGAGGAATCTTCTTGGCACATATGCCTCAAACAAGAAATTAGATATTCAAAATAATGGACACAATGGATTTAATGTACTAGATGCTAGTATTTTCCTAGTTAAATCCATAAATGATGTCTTAGAATTGATGAATTTTGGCCAAAAGAATCACACTTTTATCTCTAGTACCTTGAATGGTCATAGTAGTTGATCTCACAGTGTATTGATTGTGTGTGTGCAAGGAATAGATTATGTTTCAAGATATACCCTTTATAACTACCTACATTTTGTGGATCTCGTTAGAAGTGAGAGGGTGGGAAAATTTGAAGTATTTGAAGGTAGATTAAAGGAGGCTCAACACATCAACAAGTCTCCTTCATATCTCAAAGATGTCGTGGCAACATTGGCATACAAAAATTCACATTTACCATATTGAAACAACAAATTGACTCAATTTCTTCAAGATTCCTTAAGGGGTGAGGCAAAGACCTTGACGTTTATGCATGCAATTCCTGAATTGGATTCATATAAAGTGACACTTAACACTCTTAAATTTATTGAACAAGTGACTATCGTTGAACTTGACGTTGTGTAAACAAAGGAAGTGCATAAACTCGTGAGCTTAAAAAATAGGTAGATAAGAAATCATTAACAACAAAGAAGTTGAACTTGGGAACTCATAGAGGGTGATCGAGAAGCATAACTCAAAGATAAAAAAAACACCAGTGAGCTCAAACAAATTAAGTCTTGATGGTCTTAGACTGTAAGGCAATACAAAATAATGGAAAGACAAAATAAGCAAAGACTAGACCATAACAGTATTTCTAATTTTATAATAGCTTCTCTTAGGGAATTTCTTTATATTGGTTCCAAGGAGTCTATGTACTTAAAGACACCATTTACAAAAAAAAAATGCTCAAGAGGATAAAAGAGGTGTATCTAGTGATGATAATTTTGGTTATTATAGGGCATTTTTGGTCTAAAACAACGTGGAAATGGAATGAGGATTCAAATCTTAGGATCAAAGTAAACCATATCAAAATAAATGGGGTATGGATGAAGAGAAATTGAGCACACTAGAAAAATCTCTCTCTTAGAAGGTGTAGAGTTTCTTTAGCATCTTAACCTCCAATCGCTTGAGGATAAATAATATTGGGAAGGGAGGGTTGTAATGTCCCCTCCTTAAAATTAAAACTGGGTACCCATTACAACATTTCCATGGGTCTTGGGAGTTTGGCATGTGCTTTGATTATAACTAAATGAAGACCCACTTAAATAATACTGTTGAGTGCTAAGTGGTGATAGGTGTTAATGAATTCCTATAAAATTATTATGGCAACCTAATATGGAGTTTAATTAGTGTTGGTAGTTGGAGATAGAATGCTATGATTTCCTTAATTAAGGCAACTCCTCAAACATAAGGGAAAATTCAATTTCCAACTGGATTAATATAAAATAAAATTATAGTTAAAGTTTATTTCTAATCAAGGGACATTTGAAGAGGTGCATCAGACAGGGAAAAATTATATTTAAAGAAAGATCCAACAAAGGAGAGAGACAATAATTCTATGAAGATATTTTATATTATTATTTTCCCTTGCGGAATATGAACTAAGTTTTTAACAACCTAAGGAAAAAACCCCTCTAGGCTTGAAATTAAGGATGAAAGCTCTTAATTCTTATAACTGAGTTAGTGGACAAAAACCCTTAATTTAGGTAGACTTTAGAGACATTTTCATTGGTGTTTTATTGAAGATAAATCCCTACAAATTGTAGGAGAATTACAACAAAGATAAAATGATAAGTTCTATATTTTTCGTGATACATTATAAGCTTTAAATATGAATTGTATAATAATTGTTAAAACTACAAATTTTAGGTTAAATTTATACTTATAATTGATTATGCAACTATTATTATGAATTAGAGTTTATTATGCTTAGAGAAAACAAGGAAAACATAGAAGGGGACATTATAGTTGAAAAGGGTTGTTGAAGTCATGAGGTTGCTAACAAAGATGGGTATGTTTCTAAAGTCGTGGGTAATGGTTGATGAAGTGAGCATGTGGTTACAAAATGGTCATGATGTTGTTGAGGTGTGTGATTGCTAGTGAAGCATATGATTTGGTCTTTCACTAATCCTTGACTTTGATGAGGTCAATTTTTTGGCTTATCCACATGACACTTATAGGTGGAAATAATGCCACATATACAAGTAGTTGGCTAGTTACAACCATTTTCATTGGATGCTAGAGGGGTTATGAAAGAATACATGCATGGTGAGTAGTTAACAAGCATGACTGGTTTCCTTGTTGAAGTCATTAGGTTAGAAGTCAGAGTGTTAGATAGTGGTTGGATAGCAAAATAATTGCGAGCCTAATTGTTGCTATTCTAGGGCCATTTATTTTCCTTAGATCATTGTAGGTGGCAAAGAAGAGTTAGTGTGACAATTAGATGGATGACTTATTTCTTGAAGGAAACTATCCATTCTCTTTAGACTATCGAGTCTCTTTGTAGGCATAAAGAGGCAGGACTGAGAAATTTTGGAGTTTGGGGCTTTTTGGTTTTATTGGTTCATCATAGACAAGAATCTTGTTTTAGGTGCAATGTTGGCTTATGTGATAGCTTGGGAAAACTATGAATTGGAATAGATTGTTAGGTGATAGAGAAGGTTGAAAGTAGGGGAAAATGTGATGGATTGAGGGAGTGGTGGCCCTTGGAGGTTGTTGTACTTATTTGGATCAAGGATCTTTCCACCATAGTAAGATGGTTAGAGAGGGAGCCTATATCTATGGCATAAGGAAGTGGCAGTCCTTGAAGGTTGTTAAAGGTTTCTCAAAAGGTTGTTAGAGGTTTCTCAATGTAAATGATTGAATGTAGATATGGGCCTTGAGGTTGCAAGGTGCAAAGCAAGTTCATATATTAGTTGATTAGATTGTAAGTTGAGACAACAAGGTTGATGCAACATTATTTGTTGAATTATTATAGGTGTGTGTAGTAGAATTGGTTTGCGATGTATTGTCCTCAATTCCACACAAAACATAAGATGAGATATAGGTTATGGTCATCTTTAGGTAAATTTTATAGATGTGGAAACTCAACACAAGATGAAAAGATTTTGCAAGCTCATGAGTATTAGTGACATGAAGAACATAAGTCACTCTTCTAGGATTTTTTTTCCCATTTGAGGTTTTTTCTCCTAGGTTACTTGTATTGCATGTATGTTTTGTATTATGTAGGTTTTTATGTTTTGCATTTGAGATGTTTCTAGTTAATTCTTTTCATGCATATGTGTAGGAATCCATTAGAGATGATTAAATGCATGTAGAGGGGGTTTGGAACATCCCATTTAAAATCTATAAGTTGATATACTAAAGTGTGACATAGTTGCCTCAAGTTTATGGATTAGTTAGTGTGTAATGACTAGTTGGAAAAAATAGTAACATATGATTTGTTCATAACTACTATATCTATCTTAAATTAATCTATGTAATAGATGTGGATATATATCCTTTCGTATTCCACTTTTATATGAGAAATTCTTAAAAATGATTGTTTGGGAGAAGATATCTCTCAATATCTTTCACATAGAAGAACGATTGGGAGCTGAACTCTAGTTAGGGGCCTCCTATTCCTAATAATATGGAATGGAGATCAGATGGATTGAGTTATTCTATGAGAATAGGGACAAGACGAAATATAGGTTGAAGATAAATATATTAATCAATTGATTATTATTACTATTTATAAATATAATTATATTATATTTAATATTATATAGATATAATTATACTAACATATTTTAAAAATACTAAAACAAAATAAACATGCATTAAAAAAGAATAAAATAATAATGAAAGTATTGATTATTAAAAGTAATAATATTGTAATTATAATACTATACTATTAATATTATAAATGTAATTATACATTATATTGTTCAATCCTTAGAGAAGGTTTCCACTCTCTCCTCTTGAATCAATAGATATTCATATGGATAAGGAGATTTCTTGGATTGGGGTTTAAAGAAGGAAGAAAAGTCTTTTGGAATATGTTTTTCAATTCCATGATTAAATCAAAGGTGTGGGGATTGTTAGATTTGGGCATGGTATTGTTTAGTCTTTTTTGTCTTTGTTTGTTGTTGGTAGAGTTGTTGCAACTATGCTATTGTACAATTGAATATTGATTGCCCCACATTGTTTATGAATCTTGTTCTTTTCATTTATGGTTTTTAAAAAAGATTAGACCTTTTCAAAAACATTTTTTACCTAATAAAATATGAAAAAAATGCTAGTACAATTAAATTGAAAGTTGACATGAAAAACCTCAAACAAAAGAATAAAGAAAATAGACTACTACAATCTGTATAAATTGTTCTAACAATTTACTTAAAAACTAATTAAACATTTTCCAAACATGCTATGGATACTTGCTCTTTAAAAACCAATTAAACATTTTCCAAATATGCTATGGATACCTGCTCTAAATAAACATTCCTGAATTTTTTTAAGGATACATGTTGTAGGTAATGGACAATTTTGTAAAATTGAAGAGCTATTAGGGGAGAGGGGCCCATAGTGGAGCACCCTAACTTCACGTTTCTCAAAATCCTATGTGGAAATTTCAAATCACTCAAAATTTTGTACAATAGTTTATTTGGCAACTCATATGCTTCTATATTTCGTTTTAAGGCCACATCATCAAATATGATGCCACATCAACATGCTTTTTGTTGAGGTATCCAAAAAGGCCCAAAAAAAAAGTGAGACCAATAATGGTGCACTAAGTCATGTTCTATTGGTGCGCATGTGGCATCACATGATTTGTCACTTTGCGTACTTTATGGATAAAAAGTGTTGCAATTGGCTATTAAAGTGCTCCACTATGGGACCCATTGATGACTACTTCTATTCGCACTATTAGACCTGCTCCATTATGAGCCCCTCTCCCCTATATAAAGTTTAATTTAATGCTCTTATACAAAAAAGACACCACTGCAATGCAAAATATCAAAACACTAAAATAGTTTGAGAAAAAAGCACCCAATGATAAATGAAACACAGAATGTTTATTTACTTGATTAAAACTATTTACTAGTCTTTGTAGGAAGAATGTAGAATTTTAAGATTTAAGCTGTAAGGACGTAAGAAAGGACCTCGGTAATCGAAAAACTGTTAATTGAGCAAGACCGAGAAAAATAAATCAATCAACCCGGAAGGCTCAGGTCCCTATAGCATCTTTGAGATGAGCAAAAGAGATACAGGAGACCAGTCAGGATCGTCCATTCATTTACTTCTTCCTCAATGAAATCAAAAAAATGTTTCCATGAAATACACTCTGCAACATGCAAGATTTTAGAAAAAAAATGGAATTTGTTTGGTATTCTGCACATGCAATGAAAATAACCAAAAACATTAGAGGGTCCCATAGGCTGTTTGGCCTCGTGGACGTGATTAAAAACATTCATTCATTCATTCATGCAAATGTAAATGATTTACAATAAACTTATCCCCCATTATCTAAACCACCAGGTCGAGGTACCATTAATGCTAAAAGAAGACTCTGAATTGGCCTGGATGATCGAAATGGCCATGGGAAAGACAGAGGATTGCTGCGCTTATATTGACCTTGATTCTCTGCCCTGATACCCAAATCTGAAACAAACCCCCCTCTTCTCTAAATACTACAGAGGAATTTCTGGAGCTACTAAACTCATTTGTGCTACTTTTGCAACCCTGCTGGAGAATCTGCCAACTGCAGAACCCCCACCAGGGAAGCCCCATTTGCTCAGGCTCCCATGCTCTTCAGGAGGTGGACTAATGCCATTCTCACTCTGCCAGTAGATACTAGCGACAAATAGGGCAATAATTGTGCTGCATAAACCATGGTAGAATGCAGTCGACATGGTATATGCCTTGCTTCTCCTCCAATTTCATGCTAATCAGTGCAAACGACACGGTGAGAGTCGATGCTGAGGTGTTTCTGAAAAAAAAGGTACAGTTTCTTTCAAAATTAATTCCATCTTTGAGGATTTATTCGACAGTATTATTTAGAATCAACTAATGTCGAAAAAAGTCCACAGGCTTCCACCGTTCATTCTTAAAGTCATTAATATATATACCAAGTTGGAATTTTTGTGCGAGGGTTTGACCAGGCTACGTGTTTTAGTTCTACCACAAACCCAAATAACATCCAAAATAAGCGGTGAGCGAAGCTCCGGCGGTGGGCGGAGCCGCCGGTTCATCGGTGAGCGAAGCCCCGGTGGGGTTGGGGCCGGCGGATAGTGGGGTCCGCCTTGGATGGTGGGGTCGGCGAATCCCCACCCAAAGAAAGGGTGGGGGGGAATCATAGTTCCTATGCAGGGGGGTTATGTTCTTCTTCCCACGCAACAAGAAGCCTGCCATCCAAGAGGGTTTGACGGAGCTTACATGTCATGTCAGCAATTGGAGATACTCCAAACCACAAAGAAGGTAGAAACATCAAATATGGGAGTACGAGATAAAAATTGCAAGCCAGATAAAGGTTATAGATCGATATCGTAATATAGGAATGATCATGTCACTTACAGAGTAAAACTGTAATAGAAGGTGTGTTTTTTAAAAAAATAGTAAGGGTGGGGTCTTATAGAGGGGTCTCCTTAAAAAAATTTAGTGGGTGCTATTGAGATTTTTTAGGATTATTTTAAAGTGGGTGGTCCCTTCAATTTTGTATCACAGATTAAGCTTAAAAATTTAAGCTCCCATATTTATGGAAGTTGATGGTATGGTGAATTTTATTATTTTGCATAATATTCAATTCAAGAGCTTAAATAAATATAAAATAATAAAAAAATTAATTGGTGAGAATTTTAGAACTTCATATGTGACAAGTGGCACAAAAAAGTGGGGCAATTTCTAGCCCCACCCTTCTTGCACCCGCTAAAGTTTTTGATCTAAAAAATAGGGGCTGCTATTGTTGAGGAAAATATTCTAATTACGTCGAAGGCGTGTCCTATTTGAGAATGTGAAGCTAATTACTGAAATCAACGATCAAGAGATGATTAGAAGGAAAGCAATACGGTTAAATCAATCTCCCCCCTTGAATGTTTGTCGGCGTAATTAATTATCGTGTAGTTGCAGTGGGCCCGCTGTTCGTTATCCAATTAATGCAAAATATCATGAAGATTTTCAAATTTGCCTTTACCTTTTTTCTTCACTTTCAACGTGTTCGATGATTTATCATATATTGCTATCTCACAATTATCGATTGCATTAAACATGCAGTTGCTCATAACAAGGAGGGAAATGCCAGCATATTCGCAATGTACCAATTGAACTCTGCCTCATACTGAACATGTCGTTCGCATTCTAACTGCAGCTTGATCGCCCATGGAAACCATCTAACATTGTAATCACTTCCACCATAACTCATAGCGACATTTAATCTCACAGTCATCATTTTAAACGCATTTTTTAGACAATGGTGTAAGCGCATTCACTGCCTTGTGCAGTTACTCAATCTAGGAACTCCTGTAGGAATGCATTATCAGTAATGTAACATTATGTTGTTTTCGCACACCTCAATACCATGAGCAAATCAAGTATTTCACTATTTTCTCATTGACATGGTTTGAGAAAATAGACCACATTGAAAATGTTTTCCAAATAAAAGATTTGTTTCTACATTTCGAAATGTAGAAATGTCGCTATAATAATCCTTTCATCCATGCCATTTTTATGAATCTCTGCAAACATTGAAGTCGATAAGACATCTATATATATCAATATTAACCAAACTCTCCTTCTTTAGTGATCGACATTTTCCCTGTAACTCAAAACGTCCACTTCTATGGGCTCCACAAAGGCTGTGCGCACCTCATCATATATATTCCTGATATTATCCAGCGGAGGCTTCGAAACTTTAATTGTCTGATCAGACATTGGCAACTTTATGTTCACAAATTCTAAACTGCTCAAGGAGTCCATGTAATAATTCCTCTGCCTCTTGAACTGAAGCTTTGGTTGCGTGTAGGTTTGCATTATGGTCATTTGATATACATATTTAAAGACCAAACTAAACCCAAGACAAAGCAGTAGCATTCATCTAATACCAATAAAATCTCTGAAATAAATGTTGAATCTTGTATCTTCGAGAGCTTGAATGAAAAGAATGAGAAACCATTCCATCAAATATGTTTAATCCGACCAGAATATTGTTTGAAGCATGGTCAAAACTAGTATAGCAAGCACATTCTTGAATGGCAGTAAGTTGGATCACGCTGTAGCCAAGGTTTATGACAGATTAGCACTTGCTGAGACTTTGGACCAGAAGTCTTCTTCGGAGGCACACCCTACTTTACTGCTACAGATACTGAAATGACTTGTAATTACATCATTTTCAATCTGCTTTCCATTTACAAATGGGCATGCAGAAAAAATCTTCCCTTTTAATTTAAGTATCACATTGGTACAAGACTCCCATGCTGCACTCGTACCAGGACATAGTAACCTTCAAACATCTCAATATGATCTCAATCGTGCATATATGGCAGGATTCTTGTAGCTGCATATCTAATCAGGTTCTCTGGTGCTATGCTTCAGTTAAAGTCTCTTTATTATCACTGAATATCTGATACAATGCACATTATTTTAGTGCAAGCTTGCTTCTCAGATTTCTCATTTAACACCCCAAGAGTAATGTCTCTTTTTTTTAAACTACCTATTGAGACCATTTACAACAGACCATATAGGCAACAAGAAATCCTCTTTGAACACCCATCATAGGTTCAACTGGCATTTTGATAGGGGGAAGTTTTATATTTCTCAATGATCAAAGTTGGGGGAAAACAAAAATAAAGTTACTTTTATCGAGTTGTAGGATTATTATTAAAATGTGATTTTAAATTATAATTTGCATAAAGTATTATAATTTTCAAAAAATTCCTAAAGTGTTTATAAAAGGAAAATTGGAAGAGAAGATCATTCTAATCATTTCATTCAACTCTATTTTATTTGTGAGGTTGAACATTGTTCATATTCTCCATCTTAGATGAAACTCTAAGGTAAGATTGGTTTAGGTGATGAAATATTTCTACCTAGCCAATACTATGTGATTCATTCAAAGTTATAGTGTGTAGAAAAGATTCAAAGGTGAATTCAAATGGGATTTATAGTTTTTTTTGTTTTAGACTATAAGAATCGGGTAGCCCCCTATAAATTGCAGTACGCTTGGTAATTTTTTTCACATGATTGTAGTATGATTGGTAAAAAAATTTCACATGATCGGTGACGTTGGTGCAACACACCCTCTGATACCATGGGGATGAGGGGGAGATTGGACCTTGTGACCTCTTGCCCACAATAGGATACTTTAGCCAATCGACCCAGGGCCCCCACCCCACACGGGATTCATAATTGGGTATAATGGTTGAGAAGGCCAAGCTAATTATTGAAATCAACGTTCAAGAGATGATTAGAAACAATGCAAGATGGTTGAATCAATCTCACCCCTTCAATACCTCTTCGGCGTATCCATTGCACACCAAGGTGCAATTGCTAGTTTATCCTTTAGCATTTTATTTTTTTGCTTCATGTAACCTTTGGTCCTTCAAAATAGATCCCCAACGGCTCATAAAACTTCACCCTAAGACTTAAGACAAAATAGTAAGATTGATAAAAAGCTATAAACCAATGATTTATCGGGATTAACTGTGTAGTTTGGAGTCAATCTGGATCGACTTATAAAAGTTAAAATGATTTAAATGAGACAGTAAAGGATTTGACAATATTTTTGTGAGACAAGGAAGGCTTTTAAGGTTTTACCTGATTATCTATAAAGGTGGGCATGGCATCCACAGTGCTGTGAGCGTCAAAAGGAAGGCTGTATCTGGTCATGTCATTCTCACTACATTGTGAAAATATACCGTATAATGTCAATTAAACAATAAGATTTGATAATTGATTTGCCATAAAGATGAACCAAACGATTGTGATAGTCGTACATCTGCAGGAAAATCCAGATAAAAAGAAGATATAATTAAAAAGAAAACGCAGTGTTGAAGTAGAACATACACCTGATTACCAGGTAATATCTGGTATTTGTGACATATCGTGGTAAATTCGTCATATCCATTTTGATTGGGCTTTGTTTATCTTTTCAAGAAGGTAATATACAAGTAATGATGACATTTTGTTATTTATATATTTGATTATTTAATAATTTTTGGATTGATGTGAAGGTTAGAATAAAAAGCATCGCGGGGTAAATTCGTCATATGTATTTTTATTGGTCGTTTTTTTCCTCTTTACAAAAGTTTCTATTTAGCAAGGAATAAACAAGTAATGATGGCACATTTTGTTATTTATATATTGATTATTTAATAATTTTTTGATTGGCTGAAGTTTAGAATAAAAGGTAAAAGTGTATGAAAATTAATTTTAAAAATATTTTCAGTTATAAAATTTGTATCTTAATATTACAAAATATATATATATATATATATATATATTTTGATACGTAAGGTGATATTTCATAGATAGAGAAAGCATTACAAACGTCTGCTGAGCAGGATATTTTCAATGAAGACCATCAGACCACCAAAAAGAGCTAGCAGAGATCATTTTCATGCAGTTTAAAACATAAAAGTAGCAAAACGAAGGAGAAACTAACAAAGTCCTAACCACCACAACAGCCAAATACTATATCTCAAGTTCTTGAAAGCAGAGAATCCTAAAACAAGAGCTATCAAAACATATAGCTACTGCAATACCCGACTAATCACCAGAATCCGTTGACTTCTGCAAAGCATATGAAACCTTCGACCCAATCCATCCCCTCCACCGGCACTATTTTCATTTTTCTTTTCAGAAACTCCACGGCCACATCGGCCAATTTTCGGTGACGAGATAAAGCAGGTCCTTTGAGATCCAGAATAAACGGATACACTTTGACCGCTTCATCGGAATCCCAGAGGGAGATGATATCTTCAGGGCGCGGAATGCCCTTGCCACTAAACGCCGCCTTCAGGGTAATGTCGAGACCGCCCAACAAATCTTCCCGAAACAAACTAACCACCATGTCCCTGGCCATTGGCTTCGGAATACTTAAATCCAGGAGGACAGCGAGGAACCGCGGTGAAATTTGAGTGTTGTCGTGGGCATATTCTTTCCTTTCAAGGTGGCCTTTGCCTAAGACCATCTTCACAGCCACGAGCGTCGTCGGGTCATCCTCCAGCAAAATGCGCTTTAGGCGCTGGTCTGTGATCTCGCGAAATGCAATTTGCCTTTCCGTCGCAGTTAATGAAACGGGAGTGTCCACTCCAAAGGAGACCAGCTCTTCCGACGAAATGAGGATAGTAAACTTCGATCGTGTCTTCTTCTCCATTGACGAGAATTTTCCGAGCGCACCCTGCAACAGAAAAAGCAAACAAACAAAGCAACAACCAAATGCCGAGCCCATACTTAGAGACAGGCAACTTAAACATAATAAAGCCCCGAATAATGATCCTGCAGATCACATATACGGAAGAAGATTTTGGAGAAACAAATCTGTCCTTGGCATGAGAAGAAAGCCGCCTCCGTCCATCCAACTCAGTTTCATGATTAATGCAATTAATGGCCTATACCACTCGGCACTTTCGCGGTTAAGGCAAAGATGTCCGTGCCCAACGTGTCAACCAAGCGACACCGTGTGAATTGATCCCAGCATGCCTCTGCGCCACCTAAAGACTGTGGTTTCACCGATAACCAAGCAAAGAGTGCCGTATTCGGCCAACTGAGGTAGGTTGATGTGACTGAACAAAACCAAGCCCGCTCCTACCTGACCGTCCCGATCGCCACCTCACGTCCACCTTGGGCGACCAAACGCCTTTGTGAGGGGCGAAGGGGAGCCGACCCATCCACCCACAAATATAAATATTTATTTTAAGATAAAAAAATAATTTATTCATAGTAGTTAATTAAAAATACTAATATATGATTCAAGAATATAAATCAACTTTCTTTGGTATTAGAAAATAAAGTCTTGTTAAAGAATTCACATTATAACTAAAAACTATTTGTAGTTTGTTTTGGTTTAGATTTTCGTCTATAGATTTGAACTTTATGCTTAGAAAAATAAACTTGACATGTCAAGCTAAACTTTGCTCATAAATTTGATTTAATTAAAATTTGATAATTGAAATTTATTCGTGTGTCCTGCTAATGTTGAAGTCATCATCAATGTCACCCCATCCAACAATACTCAACTAAGGACAACATACTAAGCTTGCTTGTTTCACTCTTCATATAAATGATGGCTTTGCAATGTCTATTCTATCTTTATATATAAAAAAAAATTGTTCGCTTTGTCCTGATTATAATTGTGTTTATGATGGGGGTAGTGTTAAGAGATGTTATTTGGGAGCTTGTTAGAAAAAAACTTTGTACACCTTTGATCAAGCTCCTAAGTGGATTGATTTAATGGTGATGAACATGTATCGAAGATAACATACAAGCATGTATTATGCTTGGGATGATGTAAGCAGATATTATAATGTTGACATTCTAATTATGTTCTTTATGGATGCATCATGAATGCTCTTGGATATAAATATATAATTATGTATTAGGACATGTCCTTAAATACATATTATGTTCTTTATGGATGCATCATGAATGCTCTTGGATATAAATATATAATTATGTATTAGGACATGTCCTTGAATATATTACCTTAACATGCAATTTGAAATAATTTACACTTTGCTTGGCTCATATCTACTAGTATGAGAGGAGGAACATGGACTCAATTTAAAAACTTAAATTTAAAAGTTTGGGGTTCATATCTCTACACACAAAATTAATCCAAGGGAATTCTACACTTGCACATATGAATTGAGATGATAAACGATGGAAATTGTGGATGAGGTATGAACCATTTAGATGTAGAGATGAAATAAGATCATGATAAAATTATTTGTTAACTTCCACACAAAACTTTAACATGTACACTAATCAAAACAAAACAAATAAAAATTTACTAAAAATATATTTTTACTTTTATATAAATATATAAAGTAATATGATAATTTTTTTATTTAGAGGGGTAAATGCTTTTGACTTGGAGTTATGAATCAATGAGGTCAAACGAGGGACCTCATCCCCAATATAAATTTTTAACAATTACACCCTAATGAGGTTTGAATCTTGATGACAAGAATAATATTACAACAATTTAACCATCACACCATGCCACTTTTGACATAAAACAATATGATAATTACTACTTTAACATCATAGTATTTTTTTTTAAACTATAAGAGATGGGTCAATATGAACGGCTAATAAAATACGTATCACAGTATTTGACAAACACCAATGCCACCAGACACGACTTTGAAAAGGCTTACTATCAAATTACCTAGACAACATTATTTACAACGGGCTGAGAAAATGTATCGATGGCGTTAAAGAACAAACCAAAAAGAGCACGTGAAATCGGGCGGCCATTTTAAATAGAAGAATTATCATTCGCCGGCTGCGTGCGCTGATTGCCCCCTTTCTGGGAAAATAGTGCAAATACAATTTAGACCATATTAACCAAGTGCACCTAGGTTTCCTTATAAACACTGCGAAGAATGTTGGAAATAAAAAACGGCCCGCGTAGAAATCTCGTGATTGAATACTCAGCTGGCGTTCGAGTCCTCCGGGCTGCAAAAAAACTCCAGAAGCGCTCGCGACACATTCACTGTAGCCGTTGCAACTATTAATAACTGCAATCACGATTCTTCGAATTATCTGGCCTAGTTGCATAAAAAATAATGGAAAAAATAACCAGGTACAAGATCCCGAGAAAATCAAAATTTTCAAGTTCTCCAAGGTCATTTTTGATATACCTATTGTCTTTTCAAGAATTCGTGGTTGTGACTGCAATTTCTTTTGTGTGGAGTGCATGTCTCATGCTAGATCGCTTGGCATAGATACGATACTTCTAATTCTACCGTGCATTTAGTTTTAAGGCCCTTTTGAATATATGTGATGGGCAGAATCCCTTTGCTGGACTGCCGAAGTCTTTGACACGGCAGAAGCATTTTAACAGTTCTTGGTTAAATAGTAACATCCAGTTGACGTCATTTAACTTTTCGCCAGTTTCAAAAAGGAAAAAAGTAGCATAGAAACATTCTGTTGTGTTGAATTCTATCAATGAAAATAGAAACCGTAGATTCATGACTCTGCTGCTTAAAATGAAAAGCCTAAAATATTTCAGCTCAAAACTCTGTTGAAACGAAACGAAACGAAATGAAAGATTTTAATGACATTCTTTAGACCAAGGAATTTAAGGGATAAAGAATCTCAATTTAGAGAGATTTTCAATTTTTTTTTGTTAAACCTAGATCTCGATAAAACATTTGCAGTTTTGTTAAGCCAGATTCAGATCGTTTTCATATTAAATAGGGATGTCATTGTAGGATATTGAAGATAAATTATAAAGCAATGTGTAGCTTTCTTGCATCAAGAATATAGAAAAATTAAATTATCCTACCAATTTTGTACGGCTAATACTCGCCTTGTTTCTGTTTGCTTCATTTCACGCCTTTTCTGCTGATGGAACCCCGTTTTTAACGGAAAACGTGGATAGACCCTTCGCTTCCATCTTTATTATTCCACTCGGGATATGCAATTAACTTAAATCACTTTTTAACAAAAAGCAGAAAAGTCTTTTTTTCATTGACTTTCACGTGATAAACAGATGTATTTCACTGATCTCGCGTCTTCCAAAAATTAATGAAATAATCGTATCCAATCTGAAAGAGGAAGAAAAGAAAGCGCGTTCACCGTTCTGTTATTTATGGCGTTGTCATCTAAAAGGTGCGTTCCTTATGGAAACAAAACCTGACAGGCATTAAGAAGCTTTGAAATAAAACAATACAGTCAAACGTTGCCTTGCAGGTTTGAATGCGAATCAATAATTTGCGCTGTTTGAAGATGATCCGACACTAGCATTTTCGAGGAATTGGGGAAGAAAGAGAAGGAATTGGGGAAGAAATAGAAAAAAATTGTCGGCACATAACCTTGTTCGTATAATCCAACTCAACTCACGATCATTGTCAATTGGTGTAAGCGATCCGTTCCTTTGACACGACTCTGTGCTTTTTGAAGTAATATAAAGCCTTGTAGAGGATTACCCATAATGTTTCTTGCTTTAATATCAAAGAACTTAAATAGAATATATAATTTGGTCGGAGTTTGTACGCGGTGTTTGGTGTGCTACGAGGAGGTTTCTTTTTTTAATTTGATCTTTAATAGAGTTGCGAGGAAGAGGGTTTTAATTAATTCCGCCCAGGTTCGAGTTCTCCTGCAAACAAGAAGACAACTGCTTGCCTGCGAGACGTTTACCGTAGCTGGTGCCGCTTTATAACCTTACTCCATCGAATCGCCTTGATTATTTGCATTAAAAATTAATGGCTAGACTCATCAGGTACAGGAATCGAAGAAAATCTCTGTTTAAAACAAATAATTTCTCCCGGCTTTGTTTGATTGTCTTGACTTGCGAATTAATTGCTTGGGGACTGTAGATGCCTGGCATAGAATAGATAGAGAAAAATATCTTCATTGCTCCCAACTCTACCTTTTCCAAATCGTAGTTAATCGCGCTCAAATTTTAGTAATCTTCGTGACGTTTTGTTGCCAGGTTCTTAAATTTAACGTCTCCGCATCCCTGCTTCTGACATTCCTAAAATATCTTTTCCAAATCGTGACATCTGCTACTGACATATTTAAAATAATATTTACAAACTGTAGTTGATCTCATATGCTCGATTCTAAATTTTTTCCCCTGTAGTTCTTAAATTTAACTTCTCTCTGCTACTCACATTCCTAAAATGGAGAAACTGTAGTTAATCTCATATTGGTGATGTTTTTATCTTGAGGTTCTTAAATTTAACATCTTTGTGCTACTGGTATTCATTAAATATCGTTACAGAATGGTGATAATCATATAATATGTTTCCTAGGGATTCGATCATGGTCTCCAGTTTGAAAGCCCTGTTTATATATCACTTGTGCTCATCCCATTTGACAGAATGGGTATTACTCTTTAGTGTTCGTGTTTGATGTTGTTTCTCCCTTTTTAGTTTAATTTCTTCAGTCTAATGTTCGGTTTTCTCTTCCAACTAATTTCTTCATGGAGATATAATGAGCTATTTTTTCCAAACTGTAGCT
Source organism: Sequoia sempervirens (assembly GCA_007258455.2). Taxonomy (NCBI): domain Eukaryota; kingdom Viridiplantae; phylum Streptophyta; class Pinopsida; order Cupressales; family Cupressaceae; genus Sequoia; species Sequoia sempervirens. The sequence goes on along the minus strand of VDFB02280044.1, from coordinate 7,148 downwards.
TACGTCATCTACAATGCCCATTCTGAAATTACACAGTTCTACCTTTAAACACTAATGCCTTTTCCTCACCATAATGATTCTTATCTGCCCACATAGATTGCCATCCAGTCAGAACTATAAGCCTTGCTGTGTTTTTAGGTTTTAACATGTTTACTATTTCCACAGTATATATTAGTAAAAATGTATGCTTCTGGATTAAACTGTGCGGGAATTTTTAACAATCAATGTTTCAGATCACACTACATGATCTATCATTAGGATGAAGAGAGATAAAGTGTGATTCAGAGCATTGATGTTAAAAACTTCTAATGATGGATCACGTAGTGTGATTTGAAATGTTGATGTTAAAAAATCTCACATATTTTAAAATATATGCTCTCATTTTGAGTACTAATTACCTAATATAATGTTCTCGACTGGATATTACTCTAACCACGCTTTTTTAACCTTGTTTTTCTGGTTTGTGGCACACCCAGTCAGAGTGACTTATATTTATTTTTCTCTCCTATCTAATTTCTCCATCAAGTTATAATAGGCACAGCAATGGATCTAAGTTCTAACCTTTGAAAAAAATTTCATAGCCAGTTAGAAATAAACAATCTTGTTAGCAGGAATCAGAAAGTCATCCTTTAACGCGGTTTAGTTTCCCCTGCCTCTTTCGTTTTGCTTAATGTTAGCTCCTCCTTTTCTTTATCTGAATGTAGTCAATATTCTAATTGCTTAACAATTTTGGGAGTGAAACACCCTCGTCCACACTATAAATTGTAATAGATCTTATCTTCTTAAACTTTTCCGTTTCCAGGTAAAATTAATCCTTGCAAGGTTCTATGTTTTTTAGTCAGTTGATAGAGAGTATCATAATTGGTTAGCAATGCCACTTTAAAATGATTAGAAAGTCCAATGTTATTGATCTGCTTTTCTTTTTTCTTTCAACTACAAATAAAGCCTTTAACATATCTTTGTACTTGGATCTGCTTTTACTATTCCTTTTCTTGACTTTAGTTTACCTCTTCCTTTTCTTGCTTCGTCTCATTTCAATTTTCCTTACTCTTGTTGCTTGCAAAAGTCATTTGTAACAAAGCAAATAATAAATGATGAAAGCACAAAACTGAATGTGGGCTAAGGGTATTTGACAGTATGATATATTTTTTTAACATTAGGAGGCCCCATGGGCCTCCCATAAAGCATTAGGGTAATTTTTTTAAGAGTTTATTTTATCTTTTTGCTGTGTTTTACTTTGATTCTCAGGGGACGTTTTGATGTCACAAGGATGTTGAGGATGGTAGGGGACCTCCTGCAATTTTAGGATGGGGATGAATTCTATCTCCTCCTCATCCCCAAAACATTCTCATCCCTAGTACTTGAGAAAACCCTAGGGACATGTCCTTGGAGAACAATCTATATATATTGTCTTATGTATTATTTCCCTAATCAAGATATTGTTTGCCATTCATTTTAATTTTTTCCGTCTTTTCCATAAAGATTGTATGTCATTCATCCGAGTTCTTTTTCTTTTTCTTGTGATTTTTAGTCAACTTTTTCTGCTCATGTCCATTTCACTCATACAACTATTTCTTTGAGACCACAGAAAAAAAAAAGCTCTATGAATAATTTCCCTCCTAATAATAGAAACTTATCATTTTTGGAATAGTTAGCTACTCTTTAAAATTTCAAGTATTTTAGTTTTAGAATTTAAATTTGATAGAAATGCCTACAATTTTGGATATTCTTCATTAAAATTTTTAATTTTATAATTTCTCAATTATATAATTGAGATAAATAAAGGCACCAAAAATTTTAGAATTCATTTCAAATTTTTTGACCATTGCAAGTTTTATATTGAGGTCTTATCATTATGATATAATATCTCTTCAGATTGTTGTTATAGGAAGGGGATTGATTTTGCTTATAATCTTCATTTGATTAATTATTAAAATATGTTGCTCATGTTCATTTTGGTCATTCGACGAGTCACTTAGAAGCAATAATGGGCTATCTTGTTTACTTTGAATTTGTCCACTTAAATTCAGTAAATGCTGCTTTCATTTGTGTACATGTAGCAAGACAAAGGTGCTCTGCACAAAGGCAAAAATGAACTTTTCATCAAGACAGCACTCGGCTGTTGATGTTGAAGAAACTCAATTAATTGAGGAAACGAAAATTCCAGATTATTATTTGGGAGTTGACAACACACCAATGAAGGAAAGAACCAAGCCACCCAAATTCCCTGTACTAGTGTTCATCAACTCTAAGAGTGGCGGTCAGCTTGGAGTGCAGCTTCTTACTACATACCGTGGTATTTTGAATCCTTCTCAGGTAGTACTTTAAGTCTTCACTAAACTGTTTAGGATTTTTTCTTTGTTTTCTGTCTTATGCTATTTTCATCCAAATTGAGAGATTGTCCTTGGTGATAGTGAATGATTAGCATATAGCAATTCCCCAAGTGTGTCGCAGAGTTAAGGCTGAGCTACATAGTTGCATTAAGGATGTTCTAGAACATGAGAATTTGCTAACTTTGAAGTCAGCTGATACGCAAACAATATAGCTGAAATTGTATGTGTAATTTTGCTGACCCATATAACCTACAGGTTCTTTTGTGGACATTATAAAGGGGTTATTTCATTCTGGAGTGTGGACTTACATGATGTATTTTTGTTTGACCATGAATCTTTGTGGCATCAATTCTTTAAATAATTTACATTCTTAACATCAACTGCAGGTTTTTGATTTGGGGGAGAAATCACCAGATCAGGTATTGCATAAAATTCTAGGAACTTTAGAAACACTGAAAGCTCAAAGTGATGAGGTTGCAGCTCAGATCAGGGCAAATTTGCGAATAATAGTGAGTATTAAAAATTTATAAGTCAGAGTGTACTTTCTATTGTTACATGGCCAGTCATTAATATAAAAGAATTTGTTACCAGTTACAACCATTTACTTGAGAAAACTGTTTGAATTGGTCCTGAGATGGCAGGCTGTGCTTTTGTTTAATTTCTGTGGAATCGTTTTTTAACTGTTCTTAAAAATGACCATTGCAGGTTGCAGGGGGAGATGGTACTGCAGGTTGGCTTTTGGGAGTAATCAGTGACCTCAAACTTGAGAACCCACCTCCAGTGGCAACTTGTCCATTAGGCACAGGAAACAATCTACCGTTTTCTTTTGGCTGGGTGAGGGACATCTGTTTACTTTCACTCATTTATATTTAATCACTAATAGCCTCACAGACAATTGTGATTAATGTAATTTATATGGATTACATTATGTAGGGACCATATTAGAAATGATACAAATATATGTGTTACAGTTTCAAAGAAATTTTTAACCTGGTAAAGATTGCAATTATTTATTGGTTAGGTTAGGGATCCATTTATCTACTCCAAACTGGTATCTATTATTTTCTTTAGGATCCTTACAAATAAATTCCATCAGTGTTTCACTTTTTGATCATTGTTATTAGTGTCACATCATAGACTCTAGAATCTTTACTGATAAAAGCATGGTTCAACTTCAAAAGACATGCTTTTTCACTGTGTTCCACAGGGACGCGTCCCTGACCCTCAAACCCTCAAATGGCATTTCGGATATGGTGGGATGTTCCCTGGCTGTCCCCCAAAACCTTCAGATCGTCTAAACATTTTGTGTTGCAGAATTTTGAAAAGCCATTGGACATTTGGCTGTCCCTGAGACAGCCGGGGACGGCCATATGTCCCCAATGGCAAGGCAAATTGTTATAATGTATTAAAATTCATTCATAACATTAAGAAAAAACTGTTAAATATATCATGACAGCATTATAGCAGCAGTTGAACATGACAACATTATATCAGCAACAATAACCATGTCATGACAGCAGTATAACAGCAGCAACACTAGTATAACACAAATAAATATATCATCATTCAGATTGATAACTAATAATATAAGTTTTATTACAGTTGATGCTAACAGCAATAATTTGAATTTCTGATTTCATTGTTCAAAAAAGTCTCAAACTTCAAAATTTTCGATATGGTATTAGAGTCGGTTATAATTGTCAGTTGCAATAGAGATTAAAGGTGCATTGGCCATGGTCTGCTACAGTGTGGTATTGTGTAAGAAGTGCAGACAAACAATTGTTTTTTTGAATGTGGTTGGCATGCAGGCTTCTGCAGACATCATTGAGCATCATTTTATATTGCTGCTATTATACTGCTGTTCATTAACTTGTAGAAATTTGAGTATCTCTCTTCCTCTCACCCTATATATATATTTTAAAAAATTTCACATATATATTGCCATCTCCCTGCTGTCCCCAAAAAATGGCCCTCGAATTGCCATCCCCAAAAGGTGTCCTCTGCCTCCTGCCATCCCTGTTCTGGAAGCACGGTGGAACATATCATTTTCATCAAGTATCTTAAGAAAGAGTAGCTAATAGTTGAGCATGAACAAATAGTTGTGAGATTAATTGGAAACTAAATGACCATTTCTTGTTTGAATAAAAGTTATTAGCTTTGAGTTCTAAAACTAGTGCTTGAAAAAATGGTAGCCATCACATTATAGCACATCAAAAAAGTAGCGAATCATGTGATGCCACATAAGTACCCCCTGCAATTCTCTTTTTACAAGTTATAGTGCAACCTTATTTGCTTTGTACTTAAAATCTCTTCTTGTAAATGCCTCAAGAAAATGGCATTTCACTTAATTTAAATGTCCCAAACAGAAATGTGAGGATCAGGAAATAGTATTAGTGTTACTCCAAAAATCTGGTTTGTTGATATGGCTCCAAACAAATGCAGCAAACCCATCAAATTATGGTATTCAACTATTGACTTCTCTCTTTTAGATTATCAGATAGTTTTCAAGCATATGTTTCAACAAAGGATTTTCATAAAATTATGGAGTTTTTAATTATGATGTTTGCATGGTGATCTTTGTTATGCTTTAAGAATGTAGTCTTGTCACAGTGTATGATTTCATACTAAAGGCCCTTATGTTATTCTGCTTTATGATTCTTACCTTGTGATATCATTGCTATACTTTTGCAAGTTTCTTAGAAATAGCTAGAACAATGAATTTTGCATTTGGGAAAATTCGCTACTTCTTGAGCGATAAGGTTTTACTTTTTACTTTAAAGCTCCGTTGTTAGTTACAGTTTCACTGATTGTGCTACTGCTGAGTCACTTTGTTTAAGGCAAGAGAGCAAAATGTGAATTTATTCTTTTCTTCCTTGGTCAAAGTTTTGCTTGGAGTAGCGCTTGAAATAAGAATGTTTTGTACCCCTAAAAGTTCATATAATTGTCCTTCTATAGAACATCTTTGTTTTCCTTTCCTTCCCCTGCCTCTTTTACATTCTTAATGGACTTAATATTATCTTTGTATTGGCTTTTCCATGATAGTTGAGACAGATGACCTTTGTTTGTCACGTTTGCAGATAGATTAGGACCAACCATCATCTCCTTCCATCATAATTGTCTTCATTAGTGACAATTTTTTTCTCGAGTTGAATATTTGTCTTGGTTGTTTACTTGTACTATAAGTATCACTAGATCTTTTCTTGGTGTGACTTTTATCCAATACTGTAATCTGTTTTTCAAAATTCAAGAATAACTCTATTGTAAGTTTTGTGCTATAGTCTAATGAAAGGAAATGCACTTATTCTGAAGTTGGATTATTTGCTTACATCTTGCATGATTAGATTTAGAATCTATTGATAATTAACTCAGAAACACTTTGTGCTTCAGGGAAAGAAGAATCCTGGAACTAACCGGGAATCTGCCAAGAAATTCTTGTTCCAAGTGACAAAGGGAAAACCAATGAAAGTAGACAGGTGCTTTGTTCATTCCAAATATCCTCAATTAAAAAAAAAATGCTATACACTACTTTTGACTAAACCATATATAATATGTCCTAAAGACTTACAATAATAAGTCTTTTACCAAAAAATGCTATACACTATTTTTTGACTAACCCATATATAATATGTCCTATAGACTTACAATAATAAGTCTTTAATCCTTGCAGGCATAACTTCTTGAGACTCATGTTTGATATAATATCATATTTTGGGTTAGATTTATACAAACAGGACAAATAATTATATAGTCTTTATAAAATGGTTTCTTAGTTTTCGTTTTGAGAAAGCCAATTTAGTGAGGAAGTAAGCAGTTTTGTGGTAACCGTAGCATGTGGCTGTCAGTGTATTTCCTTTCTGCAACTTTTCACTGAGACTTGCTGTCCTCTAGTCACATTGTTAATTTGTTAAGTAGATAGGTCTCATTAGCTAATTTGTCATTGTCAACTTCCGTATAATTATAGGATGTAAACCATTTATCTGATTTATTGAATACACAAATTCAAGTAGATAGGATTAACTGGAAACAACATAAATGCCTTTTCAAATATACATTAGTAAATTACTATTCATATATTTATAGGTATGGTATCCAGACCAATTAGTTTATTTAGGCTTAGATTTTGAAGTAGCCAATTTTTTTCTTTGCTAATAGAAAAAGTAGTTTTATATAGATAAGTGACTAAAACCCTGTGGAAAATAAATTCCTGTGAATGGTGCTAGTCACATTTTGTATGATTTTTCCAGTAAATTATTTTTGGCACTCTTCCTATTCTTAAGTGAAATTTTCTGTATTGTGTTTTCAGTTGGCATGTAATCATGAGGATGCGAATTCCAGCAGAAGGTTCACTTGATCCATTGCCACCTCTAGAACTACCACATTCTCTTCATTCTTTCAAACGTGTTTCTCAGTCCGACCAGCTAAATGAGGTTGTCAAGAACAACTAATTCTAGTATTTTATGTTTATATCTCTGATTTCTAATTTTTTATGATAACATTTGGCATTGTGTGGTAGATGATGTAATGCTCTCTGATATAGTTAAAAAATCAGTTAAAATGCATCCTATCCTTCACAAAATATGTGCAACTTATGGCCTTGCAGCTGTGGAATAAGGATACAGTTCTATGAAAACTTTGATCAGTGCAAAGCAGCTTTTAACGTGCTATGCATTCCACAACATATATCGAGCTTTCTCAATATGTATTAGTTGTCATGTGCAACCATGAAGATAGCTTTGCATACAAAATCTTGTTCAGATCTCCTTGATCTATAAATTTTCATATGTTTTATGTATGAGTATAAGTTTGCCACCATTG
>VDFB02280043.1:0-49085 GCA_007258455.2 Sequoia sempervirens | reverse complement strand
AATAAAAGGTAAAAGTGTATGGAAATTAATTTTAAAAATATTTTCAGTTATAAAATTTGTATCTTAATATTACAAAATATAAATATTTATTTTAAGATAAAAAAATAATTTATTCATAGTAGTTAATTAAAAATACTAATATATGATTCAAGAATATAAATCAATTTTCTTTGGTATTAGAAAATAAAGTCTTGTTAAAGAATTCACATTATAACTAAAAACTATTTGTAGTTTGTTTTGGTTTAGATTTGCGTCTATAGATTTGAAACTTTATGCTTAGGGAAAACAAACTTGGACATGTCAAACTAAACTTGTTAGAAAAAACTTTGTACACCTTTGATCAAGCTCCTAAGTGGATTGATTTAATGGTGATGAACATGTATCGAAGATAACATACAAACATGCATTATGCTTGGGATGATGTAAGCAGATATTATAATGTTGACATTCTAATTATGTTCTTTATGGATGCATCATGAATGCTCTTGGATATAAATATATAATTATGTATTAGGACTGTCCTTAAATACATATTATGTTCTTTATGGATGCATCATGAATGCTCTTGGATATAAATATATAATTATGTATTAGAACATGTCCTTGAATATATTACCTTAACATGCAATTTGAAATAATTTACACTTTGCTTGGCTCATATCTACTAGTATGAGAGGAGGAACATGGACTCAATTTAAAAACCTAAATTTAAAAGTTTGGGGTTCATATCTCTACACACAAAATTAATCCAAGGGAATTCTACACTTGCACATATGAATTGAGATGATAAACGATGGAAATTGTGGATGAGGTATGAACCATTTAGATGTAGAGATGAAATAAGATCATGATAAAATTATTTGTTAACTTCCACACAAAACTTTAACATGTACACTAATCAAAACAAAACAAATAAAAATTTACTAAAAATATATTTTTACTTTTATATAAATATATAAAGTAATATGATAATTTTTTTATTTAGAGGGGTAAATGCTTTTGACTTGGAGTTATGAATCAATGAGGTCAAACGAGGGACCTCATCCCCAATATAAATTTTTAACAATTACACCCTAATGAGGTTTGAATCTTGATGACAAGAATAATATTACAACAATTTAACCATCACACCATGCCACTTTTGACATAAAACAATATGATAATTACTACTTTAACATCATAGTATTTTTTTTTAAACTATAAGAGATGGGTCAATATGAACGGCTAATAAAATACGTATCACAGTATTTGACAAACACCAATGCCACCAGACACGACTTTGAAAAGGCTTACTATCAAATTACCTAGACAACATTATTTACAACGGGCTGAGAAAATGTATCGATGGCGTTAAAGAACAAACCAAAAAGAGCACGTGAAATCGGGCGGCCATTTTAAATAGAAGAATTATCATTCGCCGGCTGCGTGCGCTGATTGCCCCCTTTCTGGGAAAATAGTGCAAATACAATTTAGACCATATTAACCAAGTGCACCTAGGTTTCCTTATAAACACTGCGAAGAATGTTGGAAATAAAAAACGGCCCGCGTAGAAATCTCGTGATTGAATACTCAGCTGGCGTTCGAGTCCTCCGGGCTGCAAAAAAACTCCAGAAGCGCTCGCGACACATTCACTGTAGCCGTTGCAACTATTAATAACTGCAATCACGATTCTTCGAATGATCTGGCCTAGTTGCATAAAAATTAATGGAAAAAATAACCAGGTACAAGATACCGAGAAAATCAAAATTTTCAAGTTCTCCAAGGTCATTTTTGATATACCTATTGTCTTTTCAAGAATTCGTGGTTGTGACTGCAATTTCTTTTGTGTGGAGTGCATGTCTCATGCTAGATCGCTTGGCATAGATACGATACTTCTAATTCTACCGTGCATTTAGTTTTAAGGCCCTTCTGAATATATGTGATGGGCAGAATCCCTTTGCTGGACTGCCGAAGTCTTTGACACGGCAGAAGCATTTTAACAGTTCTTGGTTAAATAGTAACATCCAGTTGACGTCATTTAACTTTTCGCCAGTTTCAAAAAGGAAAAAAGTAGCATAGAAACATTTTGTTGTGTTGAATTCTATTAATGAAAATAGAAACCGTAGATTCATGACTCTGCTGCTTAGAATAAAAAGCCTAAAATATTTCAGCTCAAAACTCTGTTGAAACGAAACGAAATGAAAGATTTTAATGACATTCTTTAGACCAAGGAATTTAAGGGATAAAGAATCTCAATTTAAAGAGATTTTCAATTTTTTTTTGTTAAACCTAGATCTCGATAAAACATTTGCAGTTTTGTTAAGCCAGATTCAGATCGTTTTCATATTAAATAGGGATGTCATTCTAGGATATTGAAGATAAATTATAAAGCAATGTGTAGCTTTCTTGCATCAAGAATATAGAAAAATTAAATTATCCTACCAATTTTGTACGGCTAATACTCGCCTTGTTTCTGTTTGCTTCATTTCACGCCTTTTCTGCTGATGGAACCCCGTTTTTAACGGAAAACGTGGATAGACCCTTCGCTTCCATCTTTATTATTCCACTCGGGATATGCAATTAACTTAAATCACGTTTTAACAAAAAGCAGAAAAGTCTTTTGTTCATTGACTTTCACGTGATAAACAGATGTATTTCATTGATCTCGCGTCTTCCAAAAATTAATGAAATAATCGTATCCAATCTGAAAGAGGAAGAAAAGAAAGCGCGTTCAGCGTTCTGTTATCTATGGCGTTGTCATCTAAAAGGTGCGTTCCTTATGGAAACAAAACCTGACAGGCATTAAGAAGCTTTGAAATAAAACAATACAGTCAAACGTTGCCTTGCAGGTTTGAATGCGAATCAATAATTTGCGCTGTTTGAAGATGATCCGACACTAGCATTTTCGAGGAATTGGGGAAGAAAGAGAAGGAATTGGGGAAGAAATAGAAAAAAATTGTCGGCACATAACCTTGTTCGTATAATCCAACTCAACTCACGATCATTGTCAATTGGTGTAAGCGATCCGTTCCTTTGACACGACTCTGTGCTTTTTGAAGTAATATAAAGCCTTGTAGAGGATTACCCATAATGTTTCTTGCTTTAATATCAAAGAACTTAAATAGAATATATAATTTGGTCGGAGTTTGTACGCGGTGTTTGGTGTGCTACGAGGAGGTTTCTTTTTTTAATTTGATCTTTAATAGAGTTGCGAGGAAGAGGGTTTTAATTAATTCCGCCCAGGTTCGAGTTCTCCTGCAAACAAGAAGACAACTGCTTGCCTGCGAGACGTTTACCGTAGCTGGTGCCGCTTTATAACCTTACTCCATCGAATCGCCTTGATTATTTGCATTAAAAATTAATGGCTAGACTCATCAGGTACAGGAATCGAAGAAAATCTCTGTTTAAAACAAATAATTTCTCCCGGCTTTGTTTGATTGTCTTGACTTGCGAATTAATTGCTTGGGGACTGTAGATGCCTGGCATAGAATAGATAGAGAAAAATATCTTCATTGCTCCCAACTCTACCTTTTCCAAATCGTAGTTAATCGCGCTCAAATTTTAGTAATCTTCGTGACGTTTTGTTGCCAGGTTCTTAAATTTAACGTCTCCGCATCCCTGCTTCTGACATTCCTAAAATATCTTTTCCAAATCGTGACATCTGCTACTGACATATTTAAAATAATATTTACAAACTGTAGTTGATCTCATATGCTCGATTCTAAATTTTTTCCCCTGTAGTTCTTAAATTTAACTTCTCTCTGCTACTCACATTCCTAAAATGGAGAAACTGTAGTTAATCTCATATTGGTGATGTTTTTATCTTGAGGTTCTTAAATTTAACATCTTTGTGCTACTGGTATTCATTAAATATCGTTACAGAATGGTGATAATCATATAATATGTTTCCTAGGGATTCGATCATGGTCTCCAGTTTGAAAGCCCTGTTTATATATCACTTGTGCTCATCCCATTTGACAGAATGGGTATTACTCTTTACTGTTCGTGTTTGATGTTGTTTCTCCCTTTTTAGTTTAATTTCTTCAGTCTAATGTTCGGTTTTCTCTTCCAACTAATTTCTTCATGGAGATATAATGAGCTATTTTTTCCAAACTGTAGCTTACGTCATCTACAATGCCCATTCTGAAATTACACAGTTCTACCTTTAAACACTAATGCCTTTTCCTCACCATAATGATTCTTATCTGCCCACATAGATTGCCATCCAGTCAGAACTATAAGCCTTGCTGTGTTTTTAGGTTTTAACATGTTTACTATTTCCACAGTATATATTAGTAAAAATGTATGCTTCTGGATTAAACTGTGCGGGAATTTTTAACAATCAATGTTTCAGATCACACTACATGATCTATCATTAGGATGAAGAGAGATAAAGTGTGATTCAGAGCATTGATGTTAAAAACTTCTAATGATGGATCACGTAGTGTGATTTGAAATGTTGATGTTAAAAAATCTCACATATTTTAAAATATATACTCTCATTTTGAGTACTAATTACCTAATATAATGTTCTCGACTGGATATTACTCTAACCACGCTTTTTTAACCTTGTTTTTCTGGTTTGTGGCACACCCAGTCAGAGTGACTTATATTTATTTTTCTTTCCTATCTAATTTCTCCATCAAGTTATAATAGGCATAGCAATGGATCTAAGTTCTAACCTTTGAAAATTTTTTCTTGTCCAGTTAGAAATAAACAATCTTGTTAGCAGGAATCAGAAAGTCATCCTTTCACGCGGTTTAGTTTCCCCTGCCTCTTTCGTTTTGCTTAATGTTAGCTCCTCCTTTTCTTTATCTGAATGTAGTCAATATTCTAATTGCTTAACAATTTTGGGAGTGAAACACCATGGTCCACTCTATAAATTGTAATAGATCTTATCTTCTTAAACTTTTCCGTTTCCAGGTAAAATTAATCCTTGCAAGGTTCTATGTTTTTTAGTCAGTTGATAGAGAGTATCATAATTGGTTAGCAATGCCACTTTAAAATGATTAGAAAGTCCAATGTTATTGATCTGCTTTTCTTTTTTCTTTCAACTACAAATAAAGCCTTTAACATATCTTTGTACTTGGATCTGCTTTTACTATTCCTTTTCTTGACTTTAGTTTACCTCTTCCTTTTCTTGCTTCGTCTCATTTCAATTTTCCTTACTCTTGTTGCTTGCAAAAGTCATTTGTAACAAAGCAAATAATAAATGATGAAAGCACAAAACTGAATGTGGGCTAAGGGTATTTGACAGTATGATATATTTTTTTAACATTAGGAGGCCCCATGGGCCTCCCATAAAGCATTAGGGTAATTTTTTTAAGAGTTTATTTTATCTTTTTGCTGTGTTTTACTTTGATTCTCAGGGGACGTTTTGATGTCACAAGGATGTTGAGGATGGTAGGGGACCTCCTGCAATTTTAGGATGGGGATGAATTCTATCTCCTCCTCATCCCCAAAACATTCTCATCCCTAGTACTTGAGAAAACCCTAGGGACATGTCCTTGGAGAACAATCTATATATATTGTCTTATGTATTATTTCCCTAATCAAGATATTGTTTGCCATTCATTTTAATTTTTTCCGTCTTTTCCATAAAGATTGTATGTCATTCATCCGAGTTCTTTTTCTTTTTCTTGTGATTTTTAGTCAACTTTTTCTGCTCATGTCCATTTCACTCATACAACTATTTCTTTGAGACCACAGAAAAAAAAAAGCTCTATGAATAATTTCCCTCCTAATAATAGAAACTTATCATTTTTGGAATAGTTAGCTACTCTTTAAAATTTCAAGTATTTTAGTTTTAGAATTTAAATTTGATAGAAATGCCTACAATTTTGGATATTCTTCATTAAAATTTTTAATTTTATAATTTCTCAATTATATAATTGAGATAAATAAAGGCACCAAAAATTTTAGAATTCATTTCAAATTTTTTGACCATTGCAAGTTTTATATTGAGGTCTTATCATTATGATATAATATCTCTTCAGATTGTTGTTATAGGAAGGGGATTGATTTTGCTTATAATCTTCATTTGATTAATTATTAAAATATGTTGCTCATGTTCATTTTGGTCATTCGACGAGTCACTTAGAAGCAATAATGGGCTATCTTGTTTACTTTGAATTTGTCCACTTAAATTCAGTAAATGCTGCTTTCATTTGTGTACATGTAGCAAGACAAAGGTGCTCTGCACAAAGGCAAAAATGAACTTTTCATCAAGACAGCACTCGGCTGTTGATGTTGAAGAAACTCAATTAATTGAGGAAACGAAAATTCCAGATTATTATTTGGGAGTTGACAACACACCAATGAAGGAAAGAACCAAGCCACCCAAATTCCCTGTACTAGTGTTCATCAACTCTAAGAGTGGCGGTCAGCTTGGAGTGCAGCTTCTTACTACATACCGTGGTATTTTGAATCCTTCTCAGGTAGTACTTTAAGTCTTCACTAAACTGTTTAGGATTTTTTCTTTGTTTTCTGTCTTATGCTATTTTCATCCAAATTGAGAGATTGTCCTTGGTGATAGTGAATGATTAGCATATAGCAATTCCCCAAGTGTGTCGCAGAGTTAAGGCTGAGCTACATAGTTGCATTAAGGATGTTCTAGAACATGAGAATTTGCTAACTTTGAAGTCAGCTGATACGCAAACAATATAGCTGAAATTGTATGTGTAATTTTGCTGACCCATATAACCTACAGGTTCTTTTGTGGACATTATAAAGGGGTTATTTCATTCTGGAGTGTGGACTTACATGATGTATTTTTGTTTGACCATGAATCTTTGTGGCATCAATTCTTTAAATAATTTACATTCTTAACATCAACTGCAGGTTTTTGATTTGGGGGAGAAATCACCAGATCAGGTATTGCATAAAATTCTAGGAACTTTAGAAACACTGAAAGCTCAAAGTGATGAGGTTGCAGCTCAGATCAGGGCAAATTTGCGAATAATAGTGAGTATTAAAAATTTATAAGTCAGAGTGTACTTTCTATTGTTACATGGCCAGTCATTAATATAAAAGAATTTGTTACGAGTTACAACCATTTACTTGAGAAAACTGTTTGAATTGGTCCTGAGATGGCAGGCTGTGCTTTTTGTTTAATTTCTGTGGAATCGTTTTTTAACTGTTCTTAAAAATGACCATTGCAGGTTGCAGGGGGAGATGGTACTGCAGGTTGGCTTTTGGGAGTAATCAGTGACCTCAAACTTGAGAACCCACCTCCAGTGGCAACTTGTCCATTAGGCACAGGAAACAATCTACCGTTTTCTTTTGGCTGGGTGAGGGACATCTGTTTACTTTCACTCATTTATATTTAATCACTAATAGCCTCACAGACAATTGTGATTAATGTAATTTATATGGATTACATTATGTAGGGACCATATTAGAAATGATACAAATATATGTGTTACAGTTTCAAAGAAATTTTTAACCTGGTAAAGATTGCAATTATTTATTGGTTAGGTTAGGGATCCATTTATCTACTCCAAACTGGTATCTATTATTTTCTTTAGGATCCTTACAAATAAATTCCATCAGTGTTTCACTTTTTGATCATTGTTATTAGTGTCACATCATAGACTCTAGAATCTTTACTGATAAAAGCATGGTTCAACTTCAAAAGACATGCTTTTTCACTGTGTTCCACAGGGACGCGTCCCTGACCCTCAAACCCTCAAATGGCATTTCGGATATGGTGGGATGTTCCCTGGCTGTCCCCCAAAACCTTCAGATCGTCTAAACATTTTGTGTTGCAGAATTTTGAAAAGCCATTGGACATTTGGCTGTCCCTGAGACAGCCGGGGACGGCCATATGTCCCCAATGGCAAGGCAAATTGTTATAATGTATTAAAATTCATTCATAACATTAAGAAAAAACTGTTAAATATATCATGACAGCATTATAGCAGCAGTTGAACATGACAACATTATATCAGCAACAATAACCATGTCATGACAGCAGTATAACAGCAGCAACACTAGTATAACACAAATAAATATATCATCATTCAGATTGATAACTAATAATATAAGTTTTATTACAGTTGATGCTAACAGCAATAATTTGAATTTCTGATTTCATTGTTCAAAAAAGTCTCAAACTTCAAAATTTTCGATATGGTATTAGAGTCGGTTATAATTGTCAGTTGCAATAGAGATTAAAGGTGCATTGGCCATGGTCTGCTACAGTGTGGTATTGTGTAAGAAGTGCAGACAAACAATTGTTTTTTTGAATGTGGTTGGCATGCAGGCTTCTGCAGACATCATTGAGCATCATTTTATATTGCTGCTATTATACTGCTGTTCATTAACTTGTAGAAATTTGAGTATCTCTCTTCCTCTCACCCTATATATATATTTTAAAAAATTTCACATATATATTGCCATCTCCCTGCTGTCCCCAAAAAATGGCCCTCGAATTGCCATCCCCAAAAGGTGTCCTCTGCCTCCTGCCATCCCTGTTCTGGAAGCACGGTGGAACATATCATTTTCATCAAGTATCTTAAGAAAGAGTAGCTAATAGTTGAGCATGAACAAATAGTTGTGAGATTAATTGGAAACTAAATGACCATTTCTTGTTTGAATAAAAGTTATTAGCTTTGAGTTCTAAAACTAGTGCTTGAAAAAATGGTAGCCATCACATTATAGCACATCAAAAAAGTAGCGAATCATGTGATGCCACATAAGTACCCCCTGCAATTCTCTTTTTACAAGTTATAGTGCAACCTTATTTGCTTTGTACTTAAAATCTCTTCTTGTAAATGCCTCAAGAAAATGGCATTTCACTTAATTTAAATGTCCCAAACAGAAATGTGAGGATCAGGAAATAGTATTAGTGTTACTCCAAAAATCTGGTTTGTTGATATGGCTCCAAACAAATGCAGCAAACCCATCAAATTATGGTATTCAACTATTGACTTCTCTCTTTTAGATTATCAGATAGTTTTCAAGCATATGTTTCAACAAAGGATTTCATAAAATTATGGAGTTTTTAATTATGATGTTTGCATGGTGATCTTTGTTATGCTTTAAGAATGTAGTCTTGTCACAGTGTATGATTTCATACTAAAGGCCCTTATGTTATTCTGCTTTATGATTCTTACCTTGTGATATCATTGCTATACTTTTGCAAGTTTCTTAGAAATAGCTAGAACAATGAATTTTGCATTTGGGAAAATTCGCTACTTCTTGAGCGATAAGGTTTTACTTTTTACTTTAAAGCTCCGTTGTTAGTTACAGTTTCACTGATTGTGCTACTGCTGAGTCACTTTGTTTAAGGCAAGAGAGCAAAATGTGAATTTATTCTTTTCTTCCTTGGTCAAAGTTTTGCTTGGAGTAGCGCTTGAAATAAGAATGTTTTGTACCCCTAAAAGTTCATATAATTGTCCTTCTATAGAACATCTTTGTTTTCCTTTCCTTCCCCTGCCTCTTTTACATTCTTAATGGACTTAATATTATCTTTGTATTGGCTTTTCCATGATAGTTGAGACAGATGACCTTTGTTTGTCACGTTTGCAGATAGATTAGGACCAACCATCATCTCCTTCCATCATAATTGTCTTCATTAGTGACAATTTTTTTCTCGAGTTGAATATTTGTCTTGGTTGTTTACTTGTACTATAAGTATCACTAGATCTTTTCTTGGTGTGACTTTTATCCAATACTGTAATCTGTTTTTCAAAATTCAAGAATAACTCTATTGTAAGTTTTGTGCTATAGTCTAATGAAAGGAAATGCACTTATTCTGAAGTTGGATTATTTGCTTACATCTTGCATGATTAGATTTAGAATCTATTGATAATTAACTCAGAAACACTTTGTGCTTCAGGGAAAGAAGAATCCTGGAACTAACCGGGAATCTGCCAAGAAATTCTTGTTCCAAGTGACAAAGGGAAAACCAATGAAAGTAGACAGGTGCTTTGTTCATTCCAAATATCCTCAATTAAAAAAAAAATGCTATACACTACTTTTGACTAAACCATATATAATATGTCCTAAAGACTTACAATAATAAGTCTTTTACCAAAAAATGCTATACACTATTTTTTGACTAACCCATATATAATATGTCCTATAGACTTACAATAATAAGTCTTTAATCCTTGCAGGCATAACTTCTTGAGACTCATGTTTGATATAATATCATATTTTGGGTTAGATTTATACAAACAGGACAAATAATTATATAGTCTTTATAAAATGGTTTCTTAGTTTTCGTTTTGAGAAAGCCAATTTAGTGAGGAAGTAAGCAGTTTTGTGGTAACCGTAGCATGTGGCTGTCAGTGTATTTCCTTTCTGCAACTTTTCACTGAGACTTGCTGTCCTCTAGTCACATTGTTAATTTGTTAAGTAGATAGGTCTCATTAGCTAATTTGTCATTGTCAACTTCCGTATAATTATAGGATGTAAACCATTTATCTGATTTATTGAATACACAAATTCAAGTAGATAGGATTAACTGGAAACAACATAAATGCCTTTTCAAATATACATTAGTAAATTACTATTCATATATTTATAGGTATGGTATCCAGACCAATTAGTTTATTTAGGCTTAGATTTTGAAGTAGCCAATTTTTTTCTTTGCTAATAGAAAAAGTAGTTTTATATAGATAAGTGACTAAAACCCTGTGGAAAATAAATTCCTGTGAATGGTGCTAGTCACATTTTGTATGATTTTTCCAGTAAATTATTTTTGGCACTCTTCCTATTCTTAAGTGAAATTTTCTGTATTGTGTTTTCAGTTGGCATGTAATCATGAGGATGCGAATTCCAGCAGAAGGTTCACTTGATCCATTGCCACCTCTAGAACTACCACATTCTCTTCATTCTTTCAAACGTGTTTCTCAGTCCGACCAGCTAAATGAGGTTGTCAAGAACAACTAATTCTAGTATTTTATGTTTATATCTCTGATTTCTAATTTTTTATGATAACATTTGGCATTGTGTGGTAGATGATGTAATGCTCTCTGATATAGTTAAAAAATCAGTTAAAATGCATCCTATCCTTCACAAAATATGTGCAACTTATGGCCTTGCAGCTGTGGAATAAGGATACAGTTCTATGAAAACTTTGATCAGTGCAAAGCAGCTTTTAACGTGCTATGCATTCCACAACATATATCGAGCTTTCTCAATATGTATTAGTTGTCATGTGCAACCATGAAGATAGCTTTGCATACAAAATCTTGTTCAGATCTCCTTGATCTATAAATTTTCATATGTTTTATGTATGAGTATAAGTTTGCCACCATTGTATGGTGGACTGTGTAAAATCTGGATTGCTTTATCCAATTCAAATTCAAAAGAAAATTTTCACTGAATCGATCTTTGTTATTGATGCACATTTTTGACAACCTTTTTTGTAGGAAGGATATCATACCTTTCGTGGAGGATTTTGGAATTACTTCAGCCTAGGTGAGAATATGCCTCTTTAAGAAGGCAAAGATATTAATACTTTATTGTAGAATAAATAAAGGAAAAAATTTAACTTATGGTTGTCTAGCCATTTATTTTCACATTAGCTTTATTTATGGTAATCATCTTGTGCCTTCTAGCATGGAAAAATGTAGGTTACTTTTCATTTTGAATTTGGTTAACTATTTTTCTAGATATCAATGAATTCAAAGCAATGCTACACGGTATTCCGTTGAACATTCAACAATGAGGAGGAAAAATATGATTAAAGTTCATTTGAAGTTGAAATATCTTAAATAAGAGATACGTTTAATAAAGGAGGCTATTATAATTATGTTATAATGTGTATGTTTTTAGGTTGATAGCTGTGTTGGTGCTAACCTATCCAATGTGAAGGATATGCACAGCTGTTGGTTTTGGAGTCTTTGAAATTTGGTGGAATTGGCTTGCCCATACCCTATTCTATTCCCTTGTTCCAGAAAATGGAGTTCTTGTGTTTTGGTGTTTGCCTTTGTCCGCTGAATATAGGTTAGGATGTTATTTACTTAGTTGAAGTACTCAAACTCAAATTATTTTAGTTTTTTCCTTTGCCCCTCTATTTCAATAGAAGTAGCTCACTTATACAGAATCTCAAATGCTATTTTTGATATCAATACGTTTTGGTATGCGCATAACCTAATGCCATATGCACTTCCAATACTCACTGATAGTTGGTATAATCTGTTTTAAACAAGAGCAAACCTTTTTTGAAGATTTAACCTGAACACACATACTAACATGTCAACTATGGAACTTATAATAGCGTGAAAATAATAATAATAATTAGATTGTATATGCATGAACTAATAAATTATTACTGAAAATCAGAGTGCAAAATAATATATTAAAGATCAACATAAGAAACATATTTATTAAAAAGAACTATTTAAAATAATTTAATGACCCATTTTAATATGTGTTACAAGTCTTATAAAATAAAATTGAATCTAATAAACTAATTTAAATAGTCCATTATAATCGGTGTTACAATTTCATAAAACAAAATTGGAAGATTTAGAAAACTGATGCATGAAATTATTTTTTTGATGTGTGTTTTTCTTGTGTTGTAGGCATGGATGCACAAGTATCATATGCTTTTCATACGGAAAGGAAATTGCATCCAGAAAGATTCAAAAACCAACTTGTGAATCAGGTATATGGTTGTTGCATGGTTATAGGTCATAGTGCTTTTGAATTCTCAATTCATCAGGGTTCTAATTTTCAGGAATATAAGCTCTGTAAGTAATGCACTTCATAGAATCATTTCTTGGGAATTTATTGTGATATATTGCAATATTTTGTTTCACTCTGCCACAAAATTCCTGAAAATATCACTATATTCTGAAAATATTGGTCAACGAGATTTTGACTGTGAAATTCTGATTTATAGTGAGGTTTTGGTGATTCTTTTTTGGTGCTGTACATTGCCTCTGCCCTGCAATTTTTTATTCATTCTGCATGTTTTTTGAATCTGCAACACTATCAACAACAACAGGCAAGGATTTGTGGTTCTTCTTGTTTCTTTTGAATCTTCCTTAGTTTTAATCACATATTACCCTATGCCAGTTTCAAACTAATTGCAAATTCCTATTTTGCTCATTTGGATGTTTATCTTCGATTTCAATAGATTTTAGTTTGGATGGCACCTTTCAACTAGGTGGTTGTAATCCTCCCCTAGAAGCCTATGGTTAGACATGTTTTTTTGCGTTTTATAGTTTTTTTAATTTATTGAACTTATCTTTATCAAACAAAAAAACAAGTTTCTTTTTAAGCACATATTTGGATTAACATCCAGGGATATGCTTGGGGATATTTATTCCTAATATGTATTCCATTGCTTGTTTGACATTCTGTGTATTTTTATGTCAACCAGGCAGGAAAATGTATTCCTCAAATTGAGGAATTGTAATCAGAAAATAGTGTCTAGGAGATAGGATTTTCATTTCAGATACAACTTCTATGCCTATAAACACAACTCTTGTTCTCATGTAAGCTCTTTGCTCATGGAAGCTTCATTGTTCAAATGCATATCTTCTTGGAGTCTCTTTTTGTTGTTAATCCAATATTACTCTTTATGAAGGTCCTCAATTGATAGCAGAGGGAAAATAAATTTTCCTCTAAATCACACCTAAGTTGCACTTTATAGGTTAGCGTTAACATTTGTATTTTGTATTTTATAATTGATTTTGAGGTTCAAACTTTGAAGTTGAACTATGTGGTGTGAACTGTAATCAGCAATCTCAAAATTAGTGAAGAAAATCCATATTTCAAAATTCATGGTGTATGCAATTAGGATGGCTTTAAATATTAAAAAAACATTAGATATTTCTTTTTGAATTTTTTGTTCTGCCTTTTTTGGGTTTCTGATTTTACCAAAGAAATTGAAACTATCTTTATCTTTTGGTTTGCTGAGAAATTCCCAAGAAACATATTTGCTTTTACGATGCCCTTTATTCTTTGTTGAGGGCCTACCACAAATGTTGATGCTAACTAACTAAAAGAACTCAAGTTTTCTTGGTCTAATTATATAGTTTTCAGGTTTAAATGAGAAATCACACATAAGGAAATAAATAAATTATGTTCATATTCAAAAATGACCAAATGAAAATATGTGGGAGTTTATGACCGATGGCAGAACTAAAGACTTGTATGTCTTGTACCCATATGATGCAAGAGAGTCTAGGTCACATGCAATCTTACTTGAACAAAGACATGGTCGTTCCAATTTTGGCTTTTGTTTTAATTGCTGCGTGGTTTTTTTGTTGGGTCTTTGCTGTCTTATGTGTGTTTTAGGCTCTAGATCTGAGCTGGAGTCCTGGTTGGCTCTTTTACCCCACTTGGCATTCCTTTCTTGACACCTGAATCTATAATTGGGGCCCTCACAACAGGCCTTTCATCCTAATTATTGGGTGATCCTAGTCAGGTTGTGGGTGCATTACCTACAACACCTTATGTTGGGTGATTTAATGAAGTTTTGGGAAATATTCCCTTGCAGTCTTTGACAAAGCCTATTAAAGGTTGATGGCAACCACCTTGTTGGGCAGCGGTTATATTATTGACTATCAGGCCTTTACCTTCTCATGCTTATTCTTGGTTGAGCCTTTTATGGCTAATGATAGTTCATGGATCGAGCTATTATTGACTGGTGGTGGTTTCTTATGTTGCATACTAATATCCTTTTGATAAACAAACAAAATATGTGTGAAAAGAGGAACATAGGTACATGGGATTGTCAAGTAAAGAAGCAGAACATTCCTTTAGTTGTTGGCTTGTGTAGGACTGTGATAGTCAAGCCTAGGAATTGGAGAAATTCTAGGCAAATTGTAAAGCCTTGTGGTTGGGATGCGTGCTTGTAATTAGACTTTAATCAATAATGTGAATTCTGATCTAAATTTTTGAGTGTTATTCTAGTCTACACTTGTGAATTGGTTCTTGTGGGGTTGCTAGGATTGGTTGCCTTTCATTGGGCTCCTAATCCTTGTTTGCATCAAGTGGTATAAGAGCTAAGTTAGCTCACTAGGTTGTTGATGTGTTTGAAAGAGTGAGTCTTGGAAAAGCTTTGAGAAATTTGTTATAGTGTGAGGATTGTGTGATTGTAGAGAGCTGAAGTAGAGGACATGGCTCGTAGAGGTAGACCAAGAGGTTGGAGAAATGATAGAACATAAATCGTAAAAGCAATGGTGGCTAGATAGGAAATAGTAGAGGTAAGATAGAGAAGAGGTGTGTATGTTGATGATATGTGTAAAGATGAAGAAGAAGCAATAGTAGGTGAAGGAGGAGGAATGCAAGATTACTAGAATGAACCATTGTTGAGAGCTATGTCACACATAAGAAATAGACCATGAGTAGATACTCCATGTTACAATGAGAGCTTGTATTTTGAGAAGTTCATAGATTGGAGTTCAAAAAATGCAAAGTTATTTTGATTTTGGGTTAGTAGAAGACCCAAATAGGGTAAAACTTATCAATATTAAGTTGAAAAGTCATCCATCTTTGTGGTGGGACCATGTGCAAATGGATAGATGGAGAAGAGGAAATGAGAAGTTTTGACCATGGGATTGAATGGTTGCAAAATTGAAAGCTAAATTCTTATTGGCAAACTATTAGTTGAATTTACCAAAGCAATTACAAAACTTGAAATATAGAGAGATGAAGGTCAAGGAGTACATGGAGGAATTTGTGATGAGCCTAATTGGCTCCAACTCAACCTCTGAACGATAATTACCTGTTTTTGTGTTTTGTTTGGTTTTTGATGAATTTTAAAGAAGAATTGTAGACAAAAGTAGAAGGTGTGCCAAGCATAAATGGAGATAAAACTAAATTTAAAACTAAATTTGAGAAACTGTAATTGTATTGTAGATCTGGCAATTCATACAAAGAAATTGCATACAAAAGACATACCCGAAACTCTCTAGATTATTTAAATAAAGAAGTTTTGCACATGCTAGGCAAGAATGGCTGAAACTGATGAATAGCACGCCTGGAGCTTGGATCTACTTTCTCCCACTCTGAAACTGGAGAAGTGTGCTGGAAGAGGTAGGTGCCAACAATGGAGCAAAGAAATGGCCAAAAGGAGAGGCGTTTTTACCTCTAGCTGCATACGCCCTTTCCAGGAGACACACCGCCCAATGCAAATGGTACAGCCTCTGTAGATGATGAATATCCTTTATTGAAAGCAAAGAAAACTATTGAAGATGGCGTCCAAGATGTGAAGCCCTCTCCCTTATTACCAACTAAAAACTTCTAAATAAACCTCTGATGTAGCACATATGAACTTCTATATGAAGCTCTCACAGTAGCAACCATTCAACTTATCTCTCATAGTCTCACAATCACTGATTCAATGAAGAATTGTCTCTCTCCAATGAAGAAATCTTGAAACCCTTGCCCTTAGACAAAAATCATAGAGAAGTTTGAAGCAAAGTCAAATAATCACATTATAATGAGGTTGATTTGCTTCTTTTGCCTTATAACCTCAAAAAGGCATGACTCTCAAGAAGTAACGCCACTTTTGCATTAAAATACATTTAAAATGTATTTA
The DNA here is from genome assembly GCA_007258455.2 of Sequoia sempervirens. NCBI lineage: Eukaryota > Viridiplantae > Streptophyta > Pinopsida > Cupressales > Cupressaceae > Sequoia > Sequoia sempervirens. Next base: position 32,596 of record VDFB02280043.1, on the reverse strand, counting down.
ATACCCTTTCCATAGTTGCTTTTAAATACGTGAGTGCACTTTTTGGGTTAAGTGATTAATTTATCACTTTATAATATATTATTTAAGTGGCGTTACTTTATAAAGTCAATTTGACTTTATAATAAATCATTTAAGTTAATTAATTAACTTAACCACAAAAATAATCATAACTCCTTCTAAACTCTGTATTTTTCTGTGCCATCAGAAGCTGGTGAACATTGAGCAACAAACACCTGTATTGAAACCAATACTGAAGTGAAGGAGTGGGAATGACAATACCCACCAAAAACGGCCACTGACCCCCTAACCAAATCCTGTCAGCCTACAAGGGTCCAAGAAATAGGTTGACTCAACTACTACTGAAACTGACTAGAATGGGGACATTACAATCCGCCCTCCCCGAATTTGCTTGTCCTTAAGCAAACTCAAAGCTGGATGCCGTAAATTGCTCTCTACACCCCTCATCCTGAGAATGGACTGTCGAACCAACCTCTCCATTCTTCTCAAGGTAATTACTTTTAAGTTGCTATCCTTGATGGCTTTAAGCACATGAGTAACCCTGTCAACCTTGAATTTCATCTCCATCTCACGAAGGTTGAGAGTGAACTCTCCAATCGCATGAAGCCACTTCATGCCAAGAATCACTTCGGTGTCTCCCATATTCACCACATAAAAATCTGCTATAAACTCACAGTTATTGAGTTTCATCGGCAGATCCGGTATCATTCTCTCACACTTATGAATGTAACCATCAACAACTCTTACTCTTATTCCTTCAAACTCATGAGTTTGAATTCCACATCTTTCCACCAACTATGCATCAATGAAGTTATGTGTTGCACCTGTATCAAGCAAGGAGACGACTCTTTGGCCAGCCAAGAGTCCCCATAACTTGAAAGAGCCTTCCCTTCGCATGCTAGACATGTGAGCTTTTGGTGGCTCCAACTCTCCTTCAATTTCAACTTCAATTTTTGAATTTTCAGCTCTTGTATCCTTTGGAACAACTTGCTGGTCTGAAAAATCAGTCATATCTTCTCCCTCAAAATACCACTCCATGTGCCTATTTTGACCTTTAGGCATGAGGGGACAGTCATGGTTAATATTATACGGGCCCTTGCAATAAAAGCAAAGCTTCCTTCTGTGCAAATCATTGATTGTTTCCCTATCCAAAGGGGCTGCAAATTTTTTCTTTTGCTCAACATTGTCTGATTTCTTGGGATCATCATCTTCTGATTTGCTGCCACTGTGTGATGAAGATGGTTCTGAATTGGACTTACTATGTGAAGTGGATAGTTCCATGCTACGAGCTTTCCTCATAGCCTCTTGCAAGGTAGGTGGATTGAATGCCTTGATCCAACCTTTCATAGGCTCAAATAGGCCCTCTACGAAGAGTATAACCAATCTCCTCTTTGATATGCCCGTTACCATGACTGAGAGCTTCTGAAACTCTCCAATGTAGGATTCTAAACTACCCAACTACTTCAATTGAATGAGATCTCTAAAGTATAACTCTGGATCTCATTTGTCAAATCTCTCAACCAACCTATCTATGAACTCCTGATAAGTTGTGATCTTGTCATGCTGTAGTGTAACCATGCCATGGTGCCACCAATCATGGGCTACGCCATCCAAGTGCAGAGTTGCAAACTTTATGGCATCCTCTTCTGCCATAGGATGTAGGTTTAAGAATGTATCCAGCTTGCTAACCCAAGCTCTAGCTGTGACTTTGCCACTGCCATCAAAGGTGGTGAGTGTGAGCTTACTGGTAGCATGTCTAAGATCATTGTTCTTGTGCCAAGGTCTCCTATCTGTCCTGTTTCGGCTGTGCTCTCTTTTCTATGTTAGAAACTTGTCAAAGTTAAGGTGTTCCTTAACTCTCTGTGGCAAGGCATCCCACTCATCATGTAGAGTCATAATATTGTCTCTAAAGATCACGTTAGCTTCCTCCTCATCTTTGTTACCCTCTTCTGGCTCATTTTTGATAAAGGTAGGGCGAGTAGGTCTGTCATAGGTACGTGTAGGAATTGCTGTCCTCCGTGGGTCTCCCTGTACACTACCTTCCTCCTGTTCCAGATTCAGTCTTCCATGAACAGTCAAATTATTTATGTTTGTACTAAGCTACTGTAGTACATTCGACACCTGTTCCTAGCCAGCTACAAGCCCTCTCAATATGTCTCTGGCTTCATGATCCTCATTGTTACCAGGATTCTTGTGTGGCTCGCCATCATTCCTATCACTCATGTTTTCCAATGGTACCTCTTCGAATTGATTATCAAATGGTCTATTCTCAAACCGGAACTGGTTTGTATGCAACCCTAGTCTCCTGCGTGAGTAAAACTTGTGTGGCCCAAACTGATTATGATGCATATGAATGTTTAACCCTCTAGGCTGGCAGGATTAAAAGCTCTAATACCACTGTGATGAACCTAACTGGCTCCAACTCAACCTCTAAACAATAACTGCCTGTTTTTGTGTTTTGTTTGGTTTTTGATGAATTTTAAAGAAGAATTGTAGACAAAAGTAGAAGGTGCGCCAAGCATAAATGGAGATAAAACTAAATTTAAAACTAAATCTGAGAAATTGTAATTGTATTGCAGATCTGGCAATTCATACAAAGAAATTGCATACAAAAGACATACCCGAAACTCTCCAGATTATTTAAATAAAGAAGTTTTGCACATGCCAGGCAGGAATGGTTGAAACTGATGAAATAGCACGGCTGGAGATTGGATCTACTTTCTCCCACTCTGAAACTGGAGAAAGTGTGCTGGAAGAGGTAGGCGCCAACAATGGAGCAAAGAAATGGCCAGAAGGAGAGGCGTTTTTACCTCTAGCTTCATACGCCCTTTCTAGGAGACACGCCACCCAATGCAAATGGTACGACCTTTGTAGATGATGAATATCCTTTATTGAAAACAAAAAAAACTGTTGAAGATGGCGTCCAAGATGTGAAGCCCTCTCCCTTATTACCAATTGAAAACTTCTGAATAAACCTTTGATGTAGCACAGATGAACTTCTGTATGAAGCTCTGACAGTAGCAACCATTCAACTGATCTCTCACAGTCTCACAATCACTGATTCAATGAAGAATTGTTGCTCTCCAATGAAGAAATCTTGAAACCCTTGCCCTCAAACAAAAATCACAGAGAAGTTTGAAGCAAAGTCAAATAATCACATTATAATGAGGTCGATTTGCTTCTTTTGCCTTATAACCTCAAAATGGCACGACTCTCAAGAAGTAATGCCACTTTCACATTAAAATACATTTAAAATGTATTTAATGCCCTCTCCATAGTTGCTTTTAAATACTTGAGTGCAGTTTTTGACTTAAGTGATTAATTTATCACTTTATAATATATTATTTAAGTGGTGTCACTTTATAAAGTCAATTTGACTTTATAATAAATCATTTAAGTTAAATAATTAACTTAACCACAAAAATAATCATAACTCCCTCTAAACTTAGTATTTTTCCATGCTGTCAGAAGTTGGCGAACATTGAACGACAAACACTTGTACTGAAACCAATACTAAAGTGAAGGAGTGGGAATGACAATACCCACCAAAAATGGCCACTGACCCCTAACCAAATCTTCTTAGCCTACACGGGTCCAAGAAATAGGTTGACTCAACTGCTCCTAAAACTGACTAGAATGGGGACATTACAAAATTCTACAAGGTCAATAGTTGAGCTTTTCATTTGGAAGAAACATAAGAACAAACTGCAAGGTACATCAATGAACTTGATATCAGTAGAGAGAAACATAGAAGTACATCAATGGACTATGTATTAATTTTGTCAACTTTGGGTAGTTATAAGCATCAGTTGGTTGACAGTTGTGTTCTTCTTGGCAACTATTGGGTCCTTTAAATACATTGTGTATCGTCAAGGAGATTTGTATGATCTAGTCAGATCGACTTTGATCCTTGGCTAACCATCTTTGGTCTTCTTTTGTAATAAATTCATGTGTGAATAAATATATATTTTACTCTTGTATTTGGTATGCATTGTCATCTCTGTTATTAATTCATGTGTGAATAAAGATATATTTTACTCTTGTATTTGGTATGCATTGTCATCTCTGTTATTAATTCATGAATTTAATTTATTAGATAGAGTAAAAAACATTTGGTGCCCTTGCCTTAAAGAGATCGGGTCAGATTTGAGAGATTTATACCCTTAGACCCCAATAAAGGCGGGAAGAGACCACAATGTGGTCAAGATCAAGAGATCATGCGATTTTTAAGGATCATCGAACAAAGAGAACAAAGGAGACGACTAAGGGGTGAAGTTGAAGAAGGTGAAGGGTTCTTGAGGGAAAGCCCGAGTGCACCCAAGAGTAGAAGCCAAAGTGTAAGTAGAAGCTGTAGTCGAGAGAGAAAAAGAACTTTCACAAAAAGAGAACACATGAAGGGAGAGTGGGAAGAAATAGCATGACACTTACTGCTTCTCGATGAAGCATACATTGACCTCACCGACCAAGCCAAAGAACCGTTTGGACCATCATCGTCGAATGAAGGGGAAAGTGAAGGAGAGCCTACCAACTTTGCCATTGGCAAACTGTTCAGATCATCACCGTTGGACGAAGGGGAAAGCAAAGGAGAACCCACCAACGTCACCATTGACAAACTGTTTAGATCATCATTGTCAGATGAAGGAGAAAGCAGAGGAGAACCCACCAATCTCGCCATCAAATTTGCTCAAATGGCTAATATTTAGGAAATTTATGAGGCATAGGTATTTAAGGAGGCAAAAGGAAAACTTGAATGGGAAAAGGCTATGGCAATCAAACATGAGACTTATGAAAATAAGACTTAGGACCTCATAGATCTTCCCCAAGGAAGAAACACATTGGTTGCAAATAGGTGTACAAGGGAAAGTACAAGGCAAATGATACGCTAGACAAGTACAATGCTAAGTTGGTTGCAAAAGGGTTCTCACAAAAAGAGGGCATTGACTATGAAGAGACCTTTACTCCCTACAACAAAGATGAGCACCATTTGATTAGTCCTATCAATGGCAACTTAGTTTTGTTGGAAAATCTATTAAATGGATGTGAAGATTGCCTTCCTGAATGGAGATTAGGGGGACGAAGTGTACATGTATCAACTATAGGGTTTTCAAGTTACAAGGACGAAGATTGAAGAAAGGTTTGTATGGCTTGACGCAAGCACCCAAGGCATGGTACATCAAAGTTGATAGGTAGTTGGTTGAATAGGGATTTCAACCGAGTCCTTTGGATTCCAATCTATACAACAAAAGCATAGGTAATAATCTCATTCAATTGGTCATATATGTAGACAGCATCATTATTATATGTAGTGAGGCATATGCTATTGAACGTATCAACTCTAATATGAGTAAAGTTTACATTATTGCTTAGGTGTAGAAGTTTGGCAAACAAGTGGTAACATTTTTGTCTCACAATCCAAATATGTTAGGAGTTTGATCAACAAATTTAGAATGACAAATCACAAAATCTCGTCTACACCTATGAGAAAGGGGTGAAGTGTTTAGCTAAAATTGACTTTAAGATAATTAATGAGTCAACCTATTGTTGATGTGATTTTTGTGACCGCACCAATCAGCAGAACAAAGTAATCCGAAGGCTACTCCATATTCTCTTGATCAAAGTATTCCGTGCGCTAAGATTGCAAGAAAGATTGCACGTTCAACTCCAAGGTTCCGAAATGCTTTGGAATACCCTCAGTTGGTTCGTTGTGATATGCTGTTTTTATGAGGGGACTTACACAATTGTTCAAAAGGTTTGCAGTTGACAATAGGTTAATGATTTGAAGGGGATTTTATGCGAATGACTTGGCGTTGAGGCATGGATTTTTCTAAAACTAACCAGAAATGTGCGGAATGTAAATGAGTATAGGGATTGAAGAATTTATGTGCTATCTAAAGACGGGATGTGGGATCAATTTCGGCAAGCTTCAACCAAACTCTGCTCCACCTCACGTTGGACAACTTACACAAAGTTGGTGCAATCTTCAAGGGGATAGCAAGAAATTTTCAAGTCACAATCTGACATCAAGGCACCGTCAAAACGATGCATACCAAGATACGTATTATAATTGAAGTTAGGCTTATAAAATGCTCCAGTTGACCACACAAGGCAAACTTGTCGTCAGCAAGTCACTAGTGGTATGGACTAAAACGAAGTTGCCTTGATCAATACCACAAATCCGCAACTGAAATCTACTTGCATGAAATGAAAATTACGCTACTTTAAGCTACTTTATGCTACTTGGAGTAGAAGGAATGAAAAAACCTTGCTAGCTATCCATAACAAAGACAAATTCCACCATCAATGAAAAGATCTTGTATTATGAAATTTTTACACAACAATCTCTTGCAAAAGTTTTCAAAGGAAAACTTTCCTTCTTCTCCACACTATGCTAAGCTATCAAACTATCTCTCTGCTCTAACAAAATGTCTACTCTCTAGTCCGATCTAGTGTCTAATTCTACTGAGGTACAAATGAGGGGGACTCCCCCTTTTATAGATAGCCCAGTCCAATGGATGACTCAGATTACAATCAAATAAATGGCTAAGATTAAGCCACCTCAGCCCTAACCCTAAAACTTGCCAGAATGGGGAGTGGTACAATAAATGAATCAAAGATTCCCACTCACTTCCAAAATAGTAAAGGCAATTAATGCCCACAATCAGTCCTCCAGAAGTTCATCATCCAGTAGTGCATTCCTGTTCTCCTCCTCCTTGGCTGCAAAATCAATGAACCTGGTAATCACAGCCTCAACCTCCTGAACCGAGATAGGTGGAATATGATCAAGTTGAAATTCTAACACCGTGACTGACTGTCCATGCCGTGTGCAAGATTTTCTCCAAGCAACTAAGGCATCCTGTGTACTCTGAATCAAGCTAGAGAAAGTCGAAATGTTTTCAAAGTCATCTTGCACAAAATTCTTCGCCTTCGAAAAGAAAGGCGCCAGCCTACCCCTCAAATTATCAGTAGTCATCTCATCGGGATTCAGCCGTCTAGCAAAAATTGCCTTCAAAGTGTTCAGGACTCCATCAATGATGTTCGTCATAGCCTTCCTGACTCTAGCTGAATCCGCCTGTGATGCGTCAAAGAACCCACGTCCTTTGACTACTGAAGAATACCATCCAACAAAGTTATACCTATCACCCTCCTGAATAACTCCTCCATCAATCAGCATCTACAAAGGAGTATGCATCAATGCCTCCAAACGCTGAATAACTTTGCTCCGATAGACAGAAGCATCACCCCAGGCCTGATCAACTGCCTCCATCCGTGCCATAATGCTGGAACCTTGCTGGTAAGCATGAGCAAGGTCTTCAATGAACTTCTCTGTCTCGGCACGAACACCTATAATCCATTTGTCTGCCTCCTGCGCCATCTTCCTCAAATCTTCTAGGCCACTAACTGATGCTCTAGACAACTCCGCTGGAAGTTCAAGTGCTGGATTCTCTTGCCCACAAGGATGAGATAAATACTGCATGTATCCTATCAACGTCTTATGCTCTTTCTTCAACTTCTTATACTTTCCCTCAGTCCCGAGCAATCTGTCCTTGAGCGCCTGATAGGAATTATCACACTCAACAATTTGTGCACTTGTGGGACATCCTAATTCCATGGTCGTGATCACATAATTCTTTGGCACTGCTTCATCCTGATCACAATCAACTCGTGGTACCGCTAATGAAGGGTGCGAGAGCCATCCTCATTAGTTGAAATCTTCGAAAATTTTCTAGCTCTCTTCTTTGGTGGAGGCGTGTTGATCCTATTCAAAAATTCTTCCATCTCCACTGCCGGATCAACCTCTTCATTGGGGCTCCTTCTCATTCTATCTCTAAGCCAATCAGGTACAACCTGCTGTATAACAAAGGGCTGCTCCTCTCTTGCTTCTACTTCACGGACTTGTTCAACTTCAATTTCATTTTGGCGAGGCTCATCAGCCTCTAATGGCTGAGTATCCCCTGAAACTGCATCATCCTCTAGAGCCATCTCCAACTCACGCTGGAAGTGTGTGTCAGTAGCAGTCTCCTCATCTTCCTCCAGCTGATCATCTCTGCTAGGCGCATTAACACTCTGACCAACTGATTCTCTCCGTGGTGGCTGATTTTCTTCATGTACTTCCTGTTCCTGATTCAATGCGTTTCTCTGATTAGCAAAAAGAGAAACCTCTTGTATACTTGGAGAACGTGTCTCCAATGGCGTGGGCGACTCAATCACAACTCTCAGAGGCTCCGGCTGAACAGGCTTCGGTCGAACTGGCTCCTTCCTTCGAGATTCTGGACCTCGGGTAATCTGTTTTTTTTTGCTGGTAGTGGGTCTCCTATGATCTCCCATCAAGTTGTAAGTCAAAGGAATTGACCTACTCTTCAATCTGCTCACGTGCCTTTCAACCCATGCTCTAGAGAAAGTCATGACCGGAATGCAAAGCATGTCCAAATCAACTATCTCTGGCTCTGACCAATTTGGGAGTGGAAGCGGTGTATCTCTCATTGCCTCATAATATGGATGGAGAACGTTCATGTCCTCATCCACCTGGTCTGGTACTGGGATGACTTCACACTCCCTGATCATACTCAATGGCAGCCTTGAAAACATTCTTTTTCTGACTTCAGCCTCATCTGATGCACTAGCCTAGTAATCCTCAATATTTGCCTTATGCTTGAACTCTTTTGACAGTATCCATTTGATATTGCTATGCGGATCATAGTGCTGTCTGCTGGTGTGATAGGAAAAATGAAAGAACTAAAGCTCATTTTCAGCTTCTCTAGCTGCCTGAAGTGAAGGACACACTTCGTATGAATTACCCATGACAATCGGGAAGTCAACTCCTCCCTTCTTCTTTCTCTTCTGAATCTTATCATAGGCAACAAGTTGCCTAGATATCTCTTAACATTAAAATTCTGTCGGTTGGGTACTTAGGCAGCCTATAGGGAATTGAAGAAAAACCCTGCAGCCTGATGTAAGAAAATTTTGGAAACTGAATGAACCAATACCCATACCTTTCAATCAATTCCTGAGCTTCCCTCGAGATCCTATGATGAGTTCGCTCCTGAAGTGATCTCGTGATGTGCATGGTAAAGGCATCGTTGACATGCTTGAAATGAGTAGTGCTCGTCAGGTGCAAGTGCGGACAAGCCTCATGGATTTTGAATTGATGAGAACCACAACCAACAGGCTCCTTGTAAGATATTCCTCTATACGTCGTCATACGAGCCAACATGTAAATAATGTAGGAGCCCATGTAAAATGTCTTTGTCCTCTTCAGACTCGGGAGCTGCTCGTACAAATTGTCACTAATCATCACAGCCCAGTTGATGTGCTCCTTTCCTTCCAGCACGAGGTTGATGTAATAAAACATCCATGGCTCAAAAATAAACGCTTGAGGGCAGCCCCCAACTCTGCTCAGCATCATGATCAGGTCACAATACTCCTGCTTCAAATCATCTGATATAATCTGCTTTAGCAACTTTGTACGAGAGGGCTTGGGCTTGTTCATCTAGCGAGTATTAATCACCTCTGCACATCTCTCGAATGTAGAAGCATACATTCGTTCAACTCGCTCTCTTGTTTTGTAAATCATCCTGTCGTGTGCTGGAATTCCGAATGCCTCGCCGATAGCTGCAGGAGTGAGGTTGGCGTATACTTGGCCATCTGGTGAGACAATGGACCTGTGATCAGGCTCGTAGTAATTAGCGCACTCCATCATCAGCTTTGGACATTGAATAGCTGGTGGAAAACCAGCAACTGCATACAACCCGCTTCAAACAATATTGTGCGAAGTGATCGAAGGACGATGACTGCCAACTCCCATAATCCGACTTTTAAAAGCCTCCATGTTGAAAGAGCCTAAATTGGTATCAACCAGCTTGCTCAACTTCGAAGTGAACTTTGACTCCGGCAGGAAAGGCTTGCTTAGCTTCTTGATAACAGCCTGTTTGGATGCACCATTGCTATCTCTGTCAATTGCTCTTACTTCAACCATCCTGCAAAACAATAAACAGCCATCAACAATTAGCTTAGAAAAATAAAATAACAATGTAGAGGGCTGCCAGTCGACTTCAAGAATTTGAGAAGCTACAACATCATATTTTATTTGCAAACCTCAACTTCTCCTCTAACAATTTTGAATTTTCAACACTTAGAAAGTTTTTCAACAGGCAAGCTTCAGCAACTTCAACTCAAGCAACCTCGAATTGAGAGAGACTTAGCAAATTTCCAAGTTGGCTGCAACAACTTCACACTTGAGAAAATCGTCCAACTTCAGCACTTCAAAAAGACTTAGTAAATTTCGCACTTCAACAACTTTCTTCCACTTCAAGTCGTACTTCTTCAATACTCGGCCACAAACTTAGACTTTTCAAACTTCAGCTTCAACAATCCTCTTCAACAATTAAATCGAATTTCTTCAACAACTCAACTCAATCACTCACTTGCACTACAACTTCAATCTCAGAGCCAAAATCCAACTTCTTCAGCTGGTGAAGAAGAATGAATAAACTCTCAATTCTTATAGCCAAATCGAATTCTAGAAGGAGGCCAAGTTTAGCTAATGCATTAAATTTCCACTACTTCACAACAGGAATTCGAATTTCCCTCCTCTGGCAATTCCAACACTTGTCCTCTGACGCTTGGAATCTTGACCTTCTAGAATTTCAAAGGATTCATCTTGATTGGCGTACTTGACATTTTAATTCATTTTGAAAATATTCACTTCAAATTCACTCCTTAAGAAATTTAATTCACCAGTTGAAGCTCTGACATTTAATTTTTATTCACCTTTGACTTTGGAAAATTCATCTCACGGAGAATTTGATCAAAATCATCTAGGCAATCCCTTTCAAATTCATTGTCTGAAGCATTTTACCTTCAAAAACACATTTTATTCACTTTGCCTTAGAAAAAAAAATTAAATTTCCCTTAGGAAAATTCATTATCTCAAGTGCCGATCAAAATCTCCATCTGAAAGCCTTGGCGAAGTGCAGAAGACACTAAAATCAATTCCTTGTCGAAGATCTTCAATACCCAGAAGAAAATTTCCTTCAAAACGTGTCAAATCCATGGGTCCACAATGAAGGGGTTCATTTAATTTTTTGAATTTTGAACCTTAGAAAAATAATTTTTTACCAAATTTAATCCATTTCTTCATCTCTAGGCGTATTTTCTTGCTTTGACTTGGAATTTTTATCAACCCTATGAAGCTAGCATCCTTTGACTTCTCGCAAATTCATTCATGTCTTAACCAATTTCATCACCCTCCATTAGACTTAGGCATTTTTTTTTTCTAGAGGATGAAATATTGTGCCTTAGAAATTTTTTAAATCACTTAACACAGTTTGAATTTTGCCTTAGAAAAATTTTCATTCACCTTCAATCATTCTTCCTGTGAAGAATTTTTTTTTATCAACTCACTTAGAAATTTTTTCTTTTAAATGCCTTGAGCGTATATAGCATGTCATGAAGGATATTTTGATTTCAACGTCACCCATATTTTATCATCACCAACTTGGCGCATATCATGTGTCATGGAGGATATTAGCCATGCCTTAGTAACTTTCCCCTACCAACTTCACTTTGTTCAACATCAATGCCTTGGTAAATTTTTCATCAACTTTACCTTTATCTTGGTCGCATTTCACACCTTGAGAAGGATGGGCACATTTAGCATATGCAAGAGGATTTTGACTTTCAACGCCTTTTGGAATATTCCTTCCTTTGATGCACACGTTTTGTCTTGACATGCCTTCATTTGGGTGCATTTCATGTATGAAGGAGGATTAACTTCTCAATGCTTTTCTTTTTGACCTCTTTGACTTCCCTTTGAAGCATGGGCGCATTTCCTACCTTGGGGAGGATGGGCACATTTGACATAGGGTGGAGGATTAGCTTCAACACTTAGCCGTTTTTCATAGCTCCTTCTTGTTAGGTGGGCGCATTTAGCATGTAGTGAAGGATGAAACTTCAACGCCCTTTGACCTTTGACTTTCTTCCTTAGTTTGCATGGGCGCATTTCATGTATGATGAAGGATGGACGCCTTAGTCCCCTTTTATGCCTTAGAAACCTTTTGCATGCTATTACCTTGAGGGCAAATATGGGGTATTGAGGTGGATAAACCTTTAGACTTAGAAAAATTCTCAACATCTCCAACTGAAGTGGGCGCATTTGGCATAGGCAGGAGGATGAAACTTTTACTTAGAATATTTTCCATGCTCCTTCATCCTTCTTTGGGCGCATATGGAGGTACTTGCAAGATATTCAACTCTTTGCATTTTTCTCAACATCTCCAGTTGAAGTGGGCGCATTTTCAAGGTGGAGGTGGACGAATTTCAACACTTAGAAATTTTCATTGCTTCTGCCTGTTTATCCATGCCTTGCTATTTATAGTAAGTCTTTCAATTTTTACACTTTTGAAGCTCGGATCGTTTTGAAATTTTAAGCACAGGACCTTCATGACCTTGTCAGCTCATTCACACTGATATCCTGAGCTGACCTACTAAAAATAGTATGTTTCTGAAGGTGGTTTACTATTTATAGTAACTGCTCATTTCTGAGACCTCCACAACTCTGTTTGACTTGGAATTCGAATGACGTGCTCCTCATCGGATGACTTGCCCGTTCACATTGGCGCCTGATGCTGATTTTCTATTTTTAGCCAGTTTCTGGAATGCCTTACTATAAATAGTAAGTGCTCCGATTACCTTCAAATTTTACCGGTGAATAGCTTGAAAGATGCTGAACGTCGTGGGATACACCGGTTTTCGGAAATTCCGACTTTTTACCCCTCTTTTTGGGTCCCGAAGCTGGAAACCCTAATCTGACTTGCATGTTTATCAAACGACCTCCGTTTGACCTCGTTTCTGTTGCACTTCGCCCTGTTCGTGGTTCTGACGCACTGGGCAACTACCGAAGTGAGCCTGCTAAAAATCGTAAGTCACTGAATACTAATCATCTCACCTTGCATGTCACATCATTGCGTAGCTCTTGAAAAACCCACAAGGAATCACTCAACATGCGCTGAAACTCCGACATGCAAACCCTAAAAATAGCCTCTGCAGGCTGAACTCTGAAAGTCATCATCTCATTTTGCATGTTATATCGTTGCGAAGGTTTCTGAAAACCTAGAAAGAATCTCCAGACATGCACTGAAGAACATTGCATGCAAACCTTGAAATTTGCTCCGAAAGTTGAATTTGCTAAAAATAGATAGTTGTCCGTTTCAGCTGAAAATTTGCAGATGAGCAGCCTGATGTGTTCTAAATGTAGTGTGACTGTCGAAATTTCAAAAATGCTGAGAAAATACCCTGAATTGCACACTTACTAAAAATAGTAAGTTGCCAGAACTTGATGAAATTTAGCTGAGAGCTTGCTGGAAGCATGTTGACATCAATGTGAAGCTCTGCTTTCAATTTATTCACTTCATTTGACTTTAAATTGACTAGAGAAATACAAACCCTAATTCCACAGACTTGGCCAAAATTTCACGTTTAAGCTCACAGATGGGCACACCCCGGAAAGGAGACAGCAGAAAAAGACAGAAAGAGAGAGAGAGAGAGAGAGAGAGAAAACCAAAGCCAAAAGACTAGAATGGAGCAAAAATTAGGGGGTCCCCATTTTGAATGGGGCGATGTGTGAAAAGGTCACAACACCTACAAAATCTTATAACAACTAGATCTGATTTGTGCTAGGTTGTGTGTTTCTTTTCCTAATTCATGATAGCACCAAAGATAGAACATTGGATTGTGATGAAGAGGGTGTTGAAATATGTGAAAGTGACACTTGACTTTGGTATTTTGTACAATAGAAGCAAATACCCTAGGTTGTGTGGATTTACAAATTCAGATTGGGCAGGGTTTGTGGATGATAGAAAATCCACTTGTGGATATGTTTTCAGCCTTGGTACCAGTACAATCATATGGACCAACAAGAATATCTCTTTTACTTGATTGGAGTAAAATATCAAGAAGCAATAAAAGTAGCATATGAGACATTTTGGTTCAGAAGGATGCTTTCAGACATGAAGATGTCACAAACTTGCCATGAATCGAGTTCTTCATGAGTGTACCATACATGTGGAAATACATTGTCACTTCTTTATACAACTTGTAGAAGACAAATCTATTATGTTGTATGTAGTATTGTCCAATAGAGGATTATATTGTAGATAATGTTACCAAGTCTTGGGTCTTGACAAATTTGTAAAACTTTAGTATAGACGTGGTGTAGTTAGTAGATTGACAATTAAGGGAGTGTATTAGAGTAATTATTATTTATTAATGATCAGTTAGTTATTAGTCATAGGCTTTAATAAATTTATTCGAACTTTAAGAAAACTTTATGTTTATTTCACTTTAGTATGTTCTTTTTATTATCCCACATTCATAATGTAGGTTATCTTTTGTACCTGTAAACCTATATAAGAAAGATTTGGCTTCTTATATTAATCTATGAATGCAACGTACACCCCTGATTTTTTTTGAAAACCCCTGTTTGCTGTTTGCTTGTTCAAGGTAGTGTTTGTGATTGTTTCAATGCATTTTCAGATGTATGCAGCATAAAGGTTTGATTGCAATTAACAAGTAAACACTAGAGAATAATGCTTATCAATAGGAAACCATAATATACAGCAAGTAAACATTTTCAGTTTTGAAATCAGAGTATTACATTGAAATAATCATACCTGATAAACATCCATGTCAGCAGCAGTGAAGCTTGATAATGGCATCAATCAACTCCTAAGCTTCGGCTTTAAAAAGTACTTGTTCTTCTTCGCCCAGACCTCTGTTTTGAACTCCCGAAGAGCAGCAACAGGCGCCTAAGTTTTTGCAGGTCACAAACTGGTTTTTAACACCAGCAAGGGCGTCCCTTCAAGAAGGTTCAATCCTTCCTAGAAAATCCAAATCTCAACCAAAAAATGCAATCTTGTACTTGAAATAATTGGCTGGAGAAGAGTCTTCCAATGAAACAATACCCATTTTGATTTCTCAGTTCATCTTAGAGCTATGAGCAAAAACATGGGTTCAGGTCCAGAAAAGCAATGCCCAAAAAATGCTATAAAACACACCAAAATCTTAATAAAATCACACCAAACTGAAGAACTAAGCAAACCAACTCACCCCCTCAACTTAAGTTTATAAAATAACTTTATTGAACAACTTAAGTGATTGAATTAAACAAATATCAAATACTGCAACTTTAGGCTCTCCAAAACCAATTGAGAAATAATACTGTTGCACACATACTGGCTTGGGTCATCTCCCCCAAAGATGACTTACTATAAATAGCATTGCTAAAAATAGTAAGTGTATACCAAATGCCAAAACTGAGCGAAACTGAAGACCACTGAAAAACACAGTGACCAACTGAAGATAGCAACATCATAAAACGACCACTTCTATAAATAGAAACATCTCCAGAATCCCCACCACTAAACTCCATTGTTGGCCACTGAGCCCCCTAACCACATCAACTAGCTTACAAGAACTCTGGAATAAGCTAATTGAACACTACACTGCTCAGGAGCAAGAAGGGGACATTACAATGAATATCTTGGTAATCTTTATGTGCTCATTTTATGTAATAGTTTTGTTTTGTGTTGTCTCATAAGAGACAAAATAAAACACTAACAATTCCAAATAGGCCCAACCAACTTTTGGCATTGCAAAAATGGAAAAGATTTGGTTCGTGTTAAGAATAGAGTGAAAAGCCTAAATAACAAGGCATATGTTATAGGGGTATGTGTTTGTAAGTCAGTTCACCAATCATTAGTGTGTTTGATTATAGTCCTATTTATTTTATCCAGGTTCTTTAATTTCTAGGGCTCCAAAATTGGTAAGATAAACATCTTGTTAGCTTAACCATTATTATGTTTTGCAAACTCAGAATACTGATTTGTTGGTAATTCATTTGGTAAGGCATTGACATATTACCTATATACGTGGCATTTACAGCCTTATCGTTCTTTTGGGATTTCTTATGTGGTTTGCATTTACAGAGGGTAACATTGACTAATCATAGTGCAAGTACAATCATGTTTGCTTGTGGAAAAATGCAATTTATTTGATTAGAAATGTAAATGAAGGTAGCTAAAAAGTGTAGATATTGCTTGAAGAGCCTAGAAGATATTGAAAGCAATATGAATTCACTTAGCTAGACTACACTTTGTACACATAAACATTTATTCTTTAGGTTAATGATGTAATAATACCAAGTAACTTATAATTTAAGTAATACCACCAATGTAACTTCCCCATAGAATAATAAATACAAGCATACATTTGTTGACATGTGTGCTATCCAATTCTTTCAAAATCCATGCACTAATTCTTCCAATTTGAAATGCTTCAACTATATTTCTATACAATAATCACTATATATATGTATATATTAAAATACAAAAATAAATTCTCATTGACTAAGTAATAATCACTTTAGGTATTTTGAAATGGCCCCAAATTTGAGATAAGTAATATTGCATTCTTAAGATACTTTTTCTGCTTGTAACATGCAAACCATGTGTATTGCAATGAAATGCTTACAGTGCTTTTCTTATTTGTTTTTTTAACAGGGAGCTTATGCTATGATTGGATGGTCACAAGGATGGTTTATTGCTTCACTTAAACATCCTTCTTCAAAGTAAATCTCAAGTCATGCCTGCAATAACTATAAATTTTGATTTAAGAAATGGAAATGGATTGATGTTTTGTGTGTACTAAAATTGATTAGGTGAATTAAATTATATTATGTTGGAAAGTAGACCAAGTCCACTAACAAGAAACAAAATTTAGATAGGTCATTTGAAAATGTATTTTTCTCTTCTAAATGTGGATGCCATTTTTGTGAAGACATTTTAATACATCATAAGCAGTGAGATTGTGTATGTAAGAAATAGTTCTCTAGATATGACAAACATTTTTAGAGCAAACTTTTATGTTCCTTGAATTGCATAGTCTATTTCATCTTCAATATTTTTTTTTTCTCAATGATATACTCATAAACTGACTCAATGTGGCTGCTTAGCGAAGAGTGCCAAACCACTACAAAGTTATGAGAGCATTACATACCATCTTATATATTCACACTATTAATATTTTAAACTTAATGAAATGAGTGTAGTTAGCATATTTTTGTCTTAGTTATGTTTTACCAAATGTTTATGCTTGACAGGTATGTTAATGCTTTGTTGGCTTGTGGAATTTAAGAGAAAAATAGATATCTTGTAGTTAGGGAAAGGGTCACATGTTGGAATTGCTCCTTGAACTACAGTTTTGTATAAGAGCATAGATGAAATGAATAAAATCAATTGATGATATTATTCTTCAACTCTTGGTATAAATCATTTATGTGTGTCAAATCTTTTTACTCTACAATAGATAGTTGTTTATCAATTGAGTAGTAAAATATTTGGCACTATTGCCTTTGAGAAGTTAGGTAGAAAATAAAAGATGGCCATAAAAATGGGACAGCTAGTTGAGAAACCAGTGGAATCTAATCAACAAAGGGAGGATGATCTCATAGAAGATTTAATATATTTATGGATATATCTATAAAAGAACACATACATAAGGAAGCCAAAAGAAGACAAGTTTTGCAAGATACAATCTAGAATAAGTTAGAAGTGAGTGAAAAAGGATACACACCTTGACCGTCTCCCCAAATTCTTCACATGACATTTTATAATATTACAAGATTTATGTGTTGGACAAGACCGTGAGGCACACAGATAGGTAAATCAACATTATGAAGATAGAAGCCGACACAAAGAAGATAAATGAAGTATTACAAAAACAACACACAAAAAGTTAACCAAGATTGCATAATAATCTGTTAAGAAATAAGGAGCAAAAACATCCTTATATAGGATTACAAATATCTTATCCACAGAGGATAAGGATGACAATTCATAGGAAAAATATCTAAAGTCAACACAACTTTATTAAAGAAGATTCCTAAAGTCTATCCTAAAAGCTAATTGATCATTACAAGATAAAACATTACTTTAATACCCTCCTTTAATGGTCATTCTACTAACTTAAACTAAGTCTACCCATAATCTGATGGTATTTTGGCCATGCATGCATAATATGCAGACTCCTTTTGGTTAGTATACTTTGCCACTTGAGCACTTTGTTGAGACTCTTCCTGGTTGGACTTCTAATCAGCCAACCGCTTTCTGCAATACTTCTGCATATGACCAATCTTCCCACAGTAATGGCATGTGAAAGACTTCTTGGAGCTCTCCTCCAAATTGCCTCATCCTTTTTGCTGAGTGGATTTGCCTTTGCCAATGTCCTTGGCAGTAAACGTTTGTTCAACACTGGGAGATTCACTATTGCTCCCAAACTGCGTCTTCCACCCATCCTGTTGTAAGAGCTTGTTGCACAACTCATCAAACTTCAAGTCAACATTGGTGGATGTAATGTTGAGAGGTTCGATGAAGTGCTCATAGGATCGTGGCAAGCTTTTCAACGTGATCACCACCATATCCTCCTCTTCCATCTTGCGACCAATGGCCTCCAATTGATCGTGAATGTTTTTGATTTTCATCAACTGCTCTTGCAAAGACACTTTGTCATCCATCATAATGAAAAACAACATATTCTTCAGAAAGAAAGCCTTGCCCTTGTTTGAGGTCTCATGAAAGATCTTTCAAATGCTTCTAGATCTTCGCAACAGACTTACCAAATGGTGTTTTTGGTAACATCTCATCGATGACTGATAACTTGTGAAGCATAAGTGCCTCCCGATTACCTCCATCATATTTGTCTTGATCCTTCTCTACAACTATGGGATGAACTTCTATACCTAGAACAAGTGCATCCAGACACTGGTACTCAAAAATGGTAAGCATCCTCTGCTTCCACGTGTTGTAGTTTTTCCCACTAAACTTCTAGGTACTTTCCAACATGATGTTGGACAAAGATGCCATCCCTCCCGTTTTCCAAAAGCACAAAATACGAGGTAAAGTTTGTGATTAGATGGCACAAAACCCAAGACAATCAGCTGACACAACTCCCACGATTTTTTAAAAAATCGTCAAAATAAAATTTGGAAAAATTAGCAAAAAATTCTGGAAAAAACTGCAAAACAAATCTGCAAAATATTCTGAAAAAAGCTGCAAAAAATTCTGGAAAAAATCTGAAAAAAATTATGGAAAAAATCTGCAAAAAATTCCAGAAAAAATCTGCTAAAATTCCAAAAATAACTATAGAAATTTTGGGAAAAATGTGATTTTTCTTAAAATATTGTCAAAAAAACAGGTCTTAAAACCTTGTGTGATTTTTAACTTGTAAAAAAACCCATGAATTTTGTAAAAAAATCCGCAAAAAATTATAGAAAATAGACCCACAATTTTTTTATTAAAAAAAATGTCAAAAACCTTTGTACGATGTTGGTTGAATATTTTGCAAACTTGTGAGGTTTAGCAAAATGGTGGTTTCAGCCAAAGTGTGTGAGATAAAACTCTCCTAATTAAGGGAAGGCTCCCCCTTTCCTACTAACTGAAACAAATATGGGTGGAACGATAACCTTTCGTCTTGTTTCAGGAAAGATTAAATTATTTTCTCTTCATAGAAAAGTAGCATTAACTTTTAAATAAACTCTTACAACAACTTGCAATAAAATCGAGAGAAAGGAAATGAAGTTTCCTAAAAGCACAAAGACTTCCGTCACTTCCTCCAGGACGGGAAAACAATTTCAAGCACAAAGTCTTGAGAATCTGAGATCCTATCTACCCTTTTGAAAGATAATTTGAGAACAAGTTGCAATATATAACAACACAAAGTCTGTAAGTATAATGCATTCAAGAATTACTTAATATGAGAATTATTACAAGCACAAAGACTTATAATTCTTCCCAATTCTTAATCACAAATTAAGCTAATTTAACCTTTCAAACTATGAATTCAAACTTTAATACTCACAACACAAAGTCTGCAGATATTTCAAGTGAAACTCTCTTTAGCAATTTTCCACAATCTTCAAATAATCACGAAGTAATGCTCCAAAATGACATAAGAACACAATGGATGCAAAATAGGATTTCAACACAAAGTCTGAAATTTCCAATTCTTTGATATTAGTTGAAAAATAGGTTTACATACACAAAACTCAAAGACTTCTTGGCTGTAAATTTCTACAGAGTTCTCTCTCTATTGCTAAAACGATAAAAATTACAAAGGACCCCCTCAAGTATTTATAGGAGAGAGGTCATGAGAAAAAGGTGGGAGGATCCCAACTAACTTAAGAAATTCTCTCAACCACCAATTACTTGTAATTGACTTATTCCAAATTACAATCCTAATTTATCTTGACTTGTAATTTGATTACATGTAATTACAATTTCTGCCTTTAGATGTAATTTGTCCAAAGGAACAAAACTGAAAATTAAATAGAACTTCAATTATTTCCATGGGTATCTTTGAAACATTGGAATTTATGAATGGAATTTTGTAGTTCATTGGGATTTGGTCCTTGAGTGTTTTTGGCAACAACAACTGTCTTGATGATGGTATCAAAACATCTAATGATTGATAATCGATGCTTTTCCAATGCAATCTACATCTTATTAAGAAATGCATGATGATCTACAAATTTGCTGATAGACTGTGCAGTGAAGGTTTCAACTTCTAGTTCTTGATGAAATTTTGCTGTTAATGCTGAAAGTATAGCATCTTCAGGAAGTACTTCACTGTTTTGATCTTCTAGCTTCCTTTTCAAAGCTTGAAGTGATATCCTATTCGACTTCAACCACTATCTCTTGAGCAACTTGTATATCTGAAATGAGCTCTTTGAATACTAATGTTTTGTTTAACAGGAGCTCTTCAATCTCAATATACACTTCTCTGTTTGGTATTATTGCATTGGCACATAAAATTTCCAAATGTTCTTCATTCAAAGTATACCAACATAAAATTTCCAAATGTTCTTCATTCAAAGTATACCAACTTTTCAAATCTCTTTCCATAGATTCCAAGCTTTGTTTGAAAGTGTTAGAAGCTTGGTGTAGTTTCAACTTTTTACATTAGTCATCACATCAAGGCCCTTTTTAATCACTTGAGTACTTTGATTTATCAATTGATCAACCCGAGAATCAACTGCCCTTGCTTTTTGTCCAACCTTTTCAATTTGTTTAATGGATTCTTCAGAAATAAAGGAAGACAATTAATCAACCATCTTTGAAGATTTGTTAATCTTTTGAATTACTGAAACAAGTTGTGCATTCTTCTCTTTTAGCTTTTCTTTCTTAGCCAAGAGTTCATTATAATTATGTGTCAAGACTGTTATTGAACTTTGGGCATCTTGCATTATGCTAGCATGTGTTTGTTTACCTAAATCCACCCTGGTGAATTTGTAGTCAGACACCTGCATCTCTTCTAGTGACCTGTCTGCACGACGTTCAACTGTTTCTGCATATTTCATCCTATTGCTGTCCACAACCACCCGTGAAACCATTTTGGCTTTCTTTGCAACTTTTGGCTTTGATTTCTTCAACTGCTGGAAATCAAACACATCAAGAGAGATTGACTGTTTGTTTCTCTTTAAAGTGACTGAACTCAACCATGGAGGAAGATCCAATGTATTTGCATCTGAAACAACAACTGTGGTTTGTGCAGAAAGAGATTCATTCTATACCATAGTTGTTACCCTAGGAGATGTCTCGGTTTGAATTGCAACAAGAGTTTGTTCGGATGGCGTATTGTGATTAGCATTAGCCATAAAGCAATCAAAACTTGCAGCTGATGTATCTATCTCTGGAAGTGTCATCTGTGATGTCATTGGATACATCGAATTAACATCAAAAACATTCTCCAAATTATCATGCATATTATCCATAGAAGTGGTCAATGTGGATGAAGTTGAAGTATGAAGAGCAACTTCCGTAGGAGCAATAGAAGGAACAAAAACCGTGGAGAAAGAATCAACATCACTATCAATTTGAGACATAAGAGACAATATTGATACTGGTGCAACATCAATATGTGGAGACATCATACTTAGAACAGTAGGAGATTCAAGAACATCTCCCTCTTGTTGATCAATGATTTGGATCTGCGTCTCTTTAACTTCCTTCCCTTTTAATGTTGTTTTCTCCAAAGGTTTTTCCACAGCGCGACTGACTTTTAACTTGATTATGGTTCCTGAAGAAGAAGCACCTTCCTTGGATTTGTCTCTAACTTCTGATTTCAATCCAACGGGTCTAGCTGAATCATCATCATCACTAACTTTGATTTTTATGGTTTTGACACCTATACTTTTAAGCCAAGAATTAGGATTTGCCAAAACTGATTGGAATCTGTTAAAGATAGAACTAGATTCCTTATGAGACCACTGTATTGCTAGAATAGAAGCGTCAACAATTATTTGTTCCTCATATTCTGGATCTAAAATCTGTCCATCATCAATCACTCCTTCTGCGATCAAGGTCAGATTAAGATCAATAATTTGTTCAACTGTGAGCTTGCAATAATCCATTCTACGGATGTCCTTCTTTGTTTAAAGATCGACCCAAATATCTTCAAGGCGATGTACATGTGTGAAAGCTCTCTTTATCTTGTCCTTCATTCCTTTGTAGTCAAAATCTGTTCTTGCCTTAAATCTTTTTAATTTGATCTTCTGAATTTCAGTTTCCATTGCCTTTGCCTTTGAGGTAGTTGTCAAAGAGTATCTCCCAATTTGCAATGGATTATGAGACGAGATACTTACTCCAGCTTTATGTTGTATAGCTTGTTGTGCATGTACTGTCATCAACTGCCTTCCAAGCTCCATTAAAATGATTTTATCTGTTGGATATCTTGGAAGCATGTATGGCTGATCTTCAAAACAGCCAACTCTCATGTAGGTAAAAGTAGGAAACTGGAGAAAGAGACAACCATATTCATTGACCTTCTTCCAAGTAGCCTTAGATACTCTGTTGTTTTGCAAGGTCTTGTCAAATAGACACATGAAGTGACCAAAGAATGCATCTTGGAATCTTCTATAATGAATTCTGCTTGGTCTCAAAGGCAGCTGATCATAATACTCCCAAATTGGAACTAGTGATCTATCTCCTTTGGTAGAAAGGCCTGGAATTTGTCTCAATGAAGTTGCTATGTAGACCAAATAGGAGTTCATGTAGAATGTGAGCGTAGTGGGAACTTGTGCAAGCTGCTCACATAAACTATCGCTGATTATCTCACCCCAAAAGTGTAACGACCCAATTCTGTGTAAATTAAAAACTTTCCAATTCTCACTTAAAACATGTAAAAGTAACATATAACAAAGATATTACAATAAATTTCTTCCTTTCTTTATTGATAAACACGTACAAGTTACAATATGTTTCCTCATGAATTTCATTTTCATTGCAAATATAAATCAGAGTTAAAAAGTAATACAGTTACATACATAGCTCGTAAGCTTTTGCACAAATAGAAGTAAGAAGGTCCAGGAGTCCGTCCTTTCAAATCTTGGTACATTGGCCGCTTGCTATGGAGGAGAAACATCACTCGGGCGCTTTTCCGCCAACCACCGACTTATAATGCGGTCCCCCGCACGATCATTTTGCAATGAACGGCCCTCCCTTCGAAGAAGAGATTGGTAGGGTATCCTTTAACAATTACCAACTGAGCATAGTGCTGTGTCCTACTCAACTAGAACCTTGCTATTTCACAATCTCGAACTAGTACTCGAATCACAATGAACTGACAGTGTAGTCTCAACTATCTCATATCTAGGTGGATGTCGTACCTTTCACTACTTTGGCCAAAGTATTCTCATTCAGTACTTCGAATGAAGGTCATCTATCATAAACACTACTCAGGGCTGATTTGACTTAAGGCTTCCTTACTCTACGCATAGGTTTGTCCTTCAATGGGTGAATCTGTCATCCCAGACATCCTACAATCATACAAATCTACTAGAAATGAAAACAGTATTCAAGCGTTTTGTATCAATCCTCCTAACTAGGAATTCTTTATCCTAGGAGTACTTAACTTGTCTCAGTTATCCTAATAACTTAAGCTAAAAGACTTTACTTGATTCTGCCATCATTTCGATCCTAGTAGATAATAAGTACATCTACGTATTCTCCATATATAGAGATCATACACAACATGCAATAACCATTCAAAATGCAAATGAATCCTTCCCTTTTATCTTTTTCCATTATTTCTTTTTAATGCAAGATAAATAATCTAATCCCTTACACTCTTTACCCAAATAATCCCTTTTTCACAATTTCCCCCTAATCATTGAATCCTTTACACATTTTCTCCTTTAATGCATTGCTTTATTCATCGAATTAGTTCTTTCCTATTAAAGCTAATTGAAAGCAACGATCACAAGACGCAAAATAAAACAACACTTTAATAAAAGTTATATACTAGGAAGATTCATGCCTGATTTTAAAGCTTCTCCTTCCAGACTTGCTCTTTTAAATTCTTCTTCAAATAAGCTTCCGGAGTTTCAATTAAATATGGCTTCTTTTTATGAAAGTATTTCACTCTATAGTGAGCTCCTATATCTCTTCTCACAGACGTGTTTCCACCACTCAATTCCTACTCAGCTATACAAATACCTCACTTTAAACTCAAAATGACTTAATTCACTATGACTGGTAAATGCTGGAAATAATTCACTGAATTTATCAAACTCAAGCAGTACAATGTAATGGATATGGAATAAAAATAGTAAACTCAAATTGCTCCAAAAGTGTGTATTTTTCAATGAATGAAAGGGCGTGTATATATAGGCCCGAATTGCAATAGATTTCCACTTATGAAGGCATGCCAAATGACAACACAGTGCTCATAAATAGTCAAAAAGACATTTGGCGGATTCTTTAACCCTAAGTCATCAAATTGAAGGTGATTCGACCTCCTTAGAGTCAGCAAGAGAAGAATTTTTCAACTTTTATCTTCAAAAACGTCACACGTTTTCTTTTGGCCAATCGTATTTAAATGAATGGCTTATTCATTTTAGGTCAAGGTTAAAAAGCTTCCACGTTCGCCATTTCGAGCCATGAGACTAGCATTCAGTTATTTCACAGGCTAGGTCGCAGCATACGCGTGACCAGACGCGTTTTTCTTTCTGCACGCGAATTTCTCACACGATTTCCATGATTAAAACGTTTCTTTCCTCTTTTCAAATATTTCAAATGTTCATTATAAACAATTCGAATTCTCTTTGATTTGATTATCTCAAACAAAAGGCACGATTTCCATAATGAGATTAAAATCGAAATATTTCACTATTGCTAAAGGATTTAAATCCTTTGTGTTCAATTTTTATTCTATTGAATATTCTTCTGTGTCAATTTAATTTATACATTTCACATTTTAACCTTAATCATTTATATATTTAATCATATATGTATTTTAATTAGGTGTAATATTTCTAAATATATAAATATATATATTTTCCGACATTATATCGTGATCTATATATATATTTATATATATGTAAATATTACCTTAATATTAATACATATATTTAAATATATAAATATATAATACATTTACATTTATGTATTTATGTATATATATCCATAAATATAACCACATTGTTAATATATACATTAATACATAAATATTTATGTAATTTTGCTAGGCAATATTATTAAATATTATTTTCACTACAGATATCAGATGGAATGTGCACATATATACACCTGTATATACGTATGTATGTGTACATACATGTCGACACATGTGTATGAGCATATCCGTCTGCTTAACGTACACATGTATTGATATGTCTGTACATATAAATATGTGTTCACAATGTATAGATGTACGTGCGTTCCCATTCAATCATTAACACATAACATTCACATCATTCATACTTGGGTCATTGTATAGCAAGTCTAACGTTTAAACAATCACATCCCCTAAAGCATAAAGAAGTGAATTCAGAATCCTTATGGTCAATAAACAAGCCTACGGATGACTTACCGTTATCTCGACAAACAGACTTGGCTTACTCAATCTATAGTATGTGTGTGTATGCTCAATTTGGTAATCGTTACTGTTTACCCGACCAATTTCTTCCCCGAATGATGTCTCTCCTCTGTCCGAAGGAACAGTCTTCATACCTGCACATCATGACATGACATCGGCAGTCATATGCTCATAACAAGGTAAAAACATCTCACAAGTTAGAATACTATTATTCCATAATTGTATGCAACATTTAATCAAGACTAAATCATTTAGAAGTAACAATCAAATGAAACCATCATTTAAACAGAACTCATTCATTTAATAACGAGATCAACCATGTTTTATTCATCATCAAGATTCAAACATTACTATCAATTGCCCTATACAATAGTAGCTATAAAATCGGGATGGAACTTGTGCAAGCTGCTCACATAAACTATCGTTGATTATCTCACCCCAAAAGATTGGGTGTTGCGCCTTCCTTATCACCACTATGAATTTGTACATCCACTTCTCAAAACATTAGAAAATTTCAATCCCATTATCCTGTTCAAGAGTTTGATTATATCATTGATCTCTTCTTTGAATTTAGATCGGTATAGCTCGGGCCACCAAGACACACAAGTTCGACGCTTTAGAAGCCATTTAGTATTGATATGTTGTATACAATCTGCTTTCTTTTGTTCATAGTGATCAATAGCACTTTTGATTGAGATGTCTAAATATATTGGCACATCTGGAACTCTTAAAATCCTATTAATGGTTTCTGGATCAAGCCTAATGACCACATTACCATCATCATCTCTAATAGTTCTGGATTCTCTGTCAAAGCGAGCTGCGCATGCAAGGACAAACTCCGGTTCTAGGGCAGCAACAGGAAAAGAGGAAACCAAATGGATGTGACTTCTCAGCAACAACTGCATATCATGAGAAGTTGATTTCGCAGTTTTTTTAAGAAATTCAGACATATTAACATGTCCGATCTCTGTGTCTCTGATTTCTTTGATGTTTGAGACCACATGAGAAGGAGGAATCTCATTCTGATACTTATCATACTTGTACTTCATCTTTTTGTTTGGTGGAGAAGCTGGTTCCTCCGTCATCAAACAAGAATCTGCAAGGCTGCAATGAAAATTCCATAAAGTTAAGACATCATCAACATTAACAGGTGTAGACATGGCGAAGACTCTAACTCAGAGTGGTGTTTTTGCTGTATGAGGGCAGAAAATGAGCATTATAAGTCATTTCGGATCTTGGAAGGCTGATTGCAAGTGAAAGGGACATGTACTTTTCTTGGAAAATGGAAAACTTGGTTTACATCTTTGAAAACTGGAAGTCAAAACTTTCAACTTGCATTTGTAGTCAAACTCAAAAAGTTCGACTTTTAGGCACTTTATAAAGCATTTCGGGATTTTGAAGGCTAGCTGCAAGTAAAATGTATAATAGGGATTTTGGAAGCTTTTGCAAATGAAAGGTGCCAAGTAGGAAAAATAGGAAGCCATTGCAAGTTGATTTTCTTGTGCTAACTTGTACTTGCATTTTAGACAAAAATGCCCTACTTGCAATTGATTGGAAAAATCCCGATTTGCTTTCTAGGGCATCATTTTTCATTCTTTACTTTTTTTAGAAAATGGTAATGAGATGGAATGAAAGGAAAATGAATAGCAAATGGAATGTTATGAAAGAAAACACATTTTGTAAATGGGGGCGGAATGAAGAAGCACGTTTTCTTGAAGGGCGAAATAGAATGAGACATATTCTATGTAGAAGGCGTTTGAAGAATGAAGGCAATGGAAACGCATTTTAGAAGAGAATGGAGGCATATAAATTTGTTTATTGAATGCGTTTTAAATGAGAAACCATAGAAAACGCGTTTTTTGCAAATGTCGTTTTTATCTTATGAATAACATATATTTATATATTTATTTTATTATATTAAAATATATATATATATAGTATAGCTTTAATTTACATAATATATATCTATGTATATTTATTTAAATTTAATAATTTAAATAATCTCATATACATATATATATATATATATTTTGTAAAAACTATATTATTATATATATATTTAATATAATATTAAATATATAAATATATTTACCTTTACATATATACATGTATATGCACATACATATTTAATTACAAAGTACGTATATTGCGAGCCAGTCAGCATACTTTCATTATACGTACCTATGTATATGTAGATTTTGAGGTAACGTCAACATAATATTTATTCATATTCACGTATATATAACAGGTTGGTTGTGGGTATGTATACATGTATGTTTGCTTGTATACTTTCCTCTATGTATTTGTATTCATAAGTGTATTTATATCGATGCACACGTACGGGCATATCCATTTGCTCTCATACGTTTGTATCCACATGAATATACTTATGGATACGTGTATATAATGTGTATATATATATATATGCCCACCTCCTAACCAGTAACATTATTCCACATACAGTTACACTGGCAAGCATCACTTATTCATGCATTCAAAAGTAGATAAGACTCCTAATGTCAACAAACAAGCCTATGGATGGCTTACCCTTAACTCAACAAACTGACTTAGCTTACTCAATCTATAGTATGTGTGTGTATGCTCAATTGGTACTCATTACTGTTTACCCAACCAAGCTCCTCCCCGAGTGATATCTGTCCTCTGGTTGGAGGAATGGACCTATTTCCTGCACATCATGACACGACAATAGATGTCATATGCTCAAAACAAGGCAGTATACATAAAACATCACAAAAGTTAGAATAACATTATTCCATAACTTATATGCTACATTCATTCAAGAATTACATCAATAGAAGTATCAAACAATGAGACAACCATTTAAATAGGACACATTCATTCGATAACAAGAACAACATGTTTTATTCATCTAAAAGATTCAAACATTACAATGCATTTCCCTATGCAGTAGTAGCTATACAATCGGGGTGTAACATACTCCCCCCCTTATGATTCATCGTCCCCAATGAACTAAGGTATTATTCAAACACAAGAACATAACACTACATTTATTTTTCACTCTTGAAAGTCTCAAGAATGTTTGACCGGTGTAATTTGGACATCAACTTGTCCTTTCATGGCAGTGTGTTTCCTCTACTGAAACATGGCCTTTTGAGTAGGCAGTTGAAACAATTTTGGGCTAGAAATTGCTTGAATTAACAAAGGAGATGATTACAATATATAGAGGAGGTAGATCACTGTAGACATTTAAGATGTCTAGCTACCTCACCTACTAACTACTGTAGCAACAGTAGTATTGACCATTAGTA
Source organism: Sequoia sempervirens (assembly GCA_007258455.2). NCBI lineage: Eukaryota > Viridiplantae > Streptophyta > Pinopsida > Cupressales > Cupressaceae > Sequoia > Sequoia sempervirens. The sequence goes on along the minus strand of VDFB02280043.1, from coordinate 3,365 downwards.
CAAGTAGAATATAATATTCTAACACCCTCCCTTAATGGTCAATCGACTAACTAGCCTACAGAATACAATCTGTAGGTCGCTTGGTCACAAATTCTTCGGAACACTCTGTTGCTACAGAGACCCTCCCTGGATCTGCAGAATGTTGATGACCAAGAGTACAAAAAACTGTCTTGATAAAGAACAGAGAAGGCTGCCCCTTCTTTAGAAAGCTCTGCAATAAGAGACAAGAGCCTGCCACGGGACTACGCTTACGTGAGATGAGTCGCCACCAACCCTCGAATCTGCGAAATTCTTTGACCCGAAATAGCCATCACCAAATGTCCAACCCTAATGTTGGATAGCGAGGAGTTGTTCCTCCCTATCGCTAGAGAGACACCGAGAACAATTGCTGCGATTTTGAGGAAAAGTCGGCAAATTGTCGAAACTTTTGCAGAGGAGCACAATGCCCGAAAACAGACTGCACGAAGCTAGTTGTGCAGATGTTCGCCTCAGCAACTTGAGGTGCGATCAAAACAGACTGCAACAAACCACGATTTTTGAGGAAAATCGCTTAAACTAAGATTACAAATTATAGTTTTTCGAAGAGCGGTAAAACCAAAGAACCGAGAGAGCCCTCGGGTACAATGAGAGCTACATTTAAATTCGCCAGTGACCCTTAATTTTTGAGGAGAAAATTATAAACCCTTGAGGGAATTTTAGGGAAAAATATTAAAACCCATAAGCCAGAATTTTATTTTACTTTTTAATAAGGGAAAAAAAAATTAAAAAACCCAACAACGGAATCCCACACAACACTGCGAATTACAGAAGCCCAGAAACAGGTAGCCATCGATTGTCGGCTGAAAAAACAAAGGGTTTGGAACCCTAGCCGCCAGAACAGATCTGCATAGAAATCAAGCCACAGAAAACGAAGCACCTAGAAAAATCTAACAACCACCCAGTTGAGATCTCGCAAAACCTAGGAGAAATCTGCAGTCATAAATTTTTTTCAACTTGAAACTGGGGCACAAATTTCAAGGCACAAAAAACGAGGTACCCAGAAAAGTCGGAGACCAACCCATTTGAGATCTTGAAAAACGCAGAAGGAATTTGCAAACAAAAAAAAATTTCCGCCTTGAACAGGAGGGTCAAAACCCTAGACGAAAATTCTGGAACCCTAAACCGCCATGGATGAACCAGAAAAAGTTGCAGAAAATAGCTTGAAATCGTGGCTGGAAGAGGACAAAAATCTGCACAAAAACGTGAGTTAGGCCGCTGCTCGGTAATTGGAAGAACTCGCGGACCAAGCTCAAGGAGAACTCCCGACGCGTGAGGAGAAAAAAATGTGGCTTCAAGGAGAACTCTCGACGTGTGAGGAGAAAGAGCCGTCGCGGGTTGCATAAAACCTCCAAAACACGTGCCAACAAGTAGGGACACGCGGGTCGTGCGCTGGAAGATCGACCAAAAAACGCGTTTCTCAGAAAATGCGTCCAAAGAAACGCGGGCAAATAGAAGTCGCCTCAAAGTTCACAGAAAATGCAAAAAAAAAAATCGCGTTTGAAGACATCAGTCGCAAGTAAGTCGCGTAGATTTTAGCAGAGAGCTGGGTGAGAGATCGCGCGGATTTTAAAACGCGAAAACAAAGGTTGCGCACGACCAGACTTGTAGAGAGATCGCGCCTATAGGCACACACACGACCTGAAAAGATTAAAGGGAAATTTTATTTTTTCGAATTATGACCTATAGGCCCACGAAAATTTTATCACAAATTTTCCTTCTAAAATTTGGCCCTAAAGAACTTCGGATTATGGCTTCTAGAAAGCCCACGAAATTACCCAGAAACACTCCCTGAATCCTAAGCCCTCCTGTGAAGGAGACAGGCTCAGACCTGCTTTGATACCATGAAACAATTTTGGGCTAGAAATTGCTTGAATTAACAAAGGAGATGATTACAATATATAGAGGAGGTAGATCACTGTAGACATTTAAAATGTCCAGCTACCTCACCTACTAAATACTGTAGCAACAATAGTATCGACCATTAATACAAGTAGAATATAATATTCTAACAGTAGTGAATTGCCATGTTGTTGGGTACCAGAAGTTTTGTTAGGGCATTCGTTTGCATAATGATTACCTCTACAAATAAAGCATCCTGCCCTTGGCCCTCTTTTCTCCATGGTTTCCCAAGTCTTATTAACACCTTCACTAGCTCTACTAGTGTCATCATACCTCGAGTTGTCTCTTTTCCAATCTCTTCTGAATTCTTTTTCATTGAAGCGAGATCTCTTCCCCTTTTTCTTTGCTGCATCTTGCACAAATTCTTCCTTCTTGGGGGTAATCTTATTGGGAACCTTAGTATCCTTCTTTTGTTCTTCTCCTTCACACTGATTGGAGTCTGCCTTAAGCTTTTGTTCCTGCTTTATGGCTTTTTCATACACAAGGTCCATTGTGGTCGGACCATGCATATTGACTTCACCTCCAATATTTCTGTTGAGTCCCAAGATGAATTTCTTGATCCAGAATCGTTCATCTTTATGATAGATAGGAACATATCGAAGAAGTCGAGTAAACTTCTCCCAGTACTCGTTGACTAACATGGTCCCTTGCTTCAATTCTTGAAAGTCAGAGAGTTTTTCGTCATAATAAAGTTGTGGCAACCAACGCTTGCGGAAGATTTCAACGAACTCTTCCCAAGTCAACTTCCAGGAACTTATATCTAGTTCAAGCTTTTTGTTTATCCACCAATTAGAGGCTTCTCCTGCTAAATGGTATGCTCCCCATGCTGCCTTTGTTACCTCATCATAGTTCCTTATTTCAAAATATTTTTCCATCTGGACCAACCAGATTTCAGCTTCATCGCCTCCTACACTGCCATCAAACTTTGGCGGTATTATCTTTTTCATGTCACGAGAAAGCTCAGTAGAAATTATCTTTCTGTTTCTTTCAGCGGAGTTGGTTGGTGACTTTTCCTTCTTAGGATTATAGTTTTCACCACGTCCATGAGATGAACTTTCACCTTTCGTGTTCTCTATGTTCATTTCCTTCTCCAAGCTGGTTAATCTTACCAAAATCAAGTCAAGTGTTGCTTCTACCCCGGTGATTCTTTGTTCATCTTCACGACTTGTACCAGGAATATTTCTCGTCCTCTCATACACTTTCACCATGATTTAAAAGTTCACTTAAACCTGAATGTTTAATACAAGTTAGCCTAATCAAACTTTTAACTATCTTTTGGAAAACATAAAAGCATATATTCATAAGTTTTTCATACCATTTTTGCTTATTGACTATAATAATATATTGCACATTCGCTCAACTGAATGTTTCAAAGTATGATCTTGGTTTACGCAACCCTATCATTGTTTACTAAACAACTACTTGTC